>JAHRHZ010000036.1:1377518-1429035 GCA_024137785.1 Ginglymostoma cirratum
ACCCTTCATCGAGGCCCGAAACGTCAAGCTTTCCTGCTCCTATGATGCTGCTTGGCCTGCTGTGTTCATCCAGCTCCACGCCTTGTTATCTCTGAGAGTGTCTGCGTGTGCTTGTGTTTGTGTATATCTAAGTACATTTGTACCTGTATGTTTGAGTGTGCGTGTGTGTTTGTATTCATGTGTGTATGTGTGTGTGTGTGTGTGCCTGTATCTCTGTGGCTGTTTACTTGTTTGTCAGTGACTGCATGTGTTTGTGTGTGTGAATGTATGTCAATCTGTTTCTACCTGTATATGTCCGTGTATGCGTGTATCTGTGTATATGGCTGTGCGTTTGTGACGGACAGTGTGGTTTTTATGTACATGTGAATGAAACAGTGCGAATGTGTGTGTTTGTATCTGTGTGAGTGATTGGGAGAGTGTGTATGAGCGAATGTGTGCGGATTTGCATGTGTCTGTGAGTGCGTGTGACATGTTGCTGGATAAATCGTACTTACTTGAAGAAATCCTCCTTGCAGTAAACGCTATCTCCTCGGCTGAAGCATTTCTCCGTCAGTTGCTTCTGGCAGTCGCCGCATTTTAAGCACTTGCTGTGCCAGTGACGGTCCAGGACCTTCAGAATAAATCTGTCCACGATGTGTTGATTGCAGCCGGCACACAGTGGGATATCTGCACACACAACACTCTCCGTTTAGTGCAGGGAAATCACACCGCGAGTCTTGTACAATATTTACATTTAAAACAAATGTCTTCGGAACTAAACACAACGAGAACCCCTGTGTGTGTGTGTGTGTGTGTGTGTGCTGAAAATTTAAAATAAACGAATTCTGCAACAGCCGCGGCACTTTGACGCTAATAACGATGCATCTCCAGATCCCCTGATCATTGAGCGACTCTGCGAACGAGGCAACGAATTATACAAAATGCAAACGAAATAATGCAGGCACATAATTTCTGAGTAACGTGTATATTAAAACGACATCAAGCGCACTGGGACACAAAGCAGAAACAAATGCAAGTGCTGAAATCAATCAATCGCAGGCCTTTAGTGCAAGAACTGGGTCGTGCGGTTTCAAAGTAAGGAGATTGTGGTAATTTATTTTTTAGTTTGGAATCGGAACTTGCCGATCAAAGTTAGGTTCCAGAGTTGACATTCTATATGCACACAGGCACAGATACCTCAAAGACGAGTCTCAGAAACGTAGACTTCAGCCTCAGAATCGTCCAAGTAGGCACTAAATAAAATGTTGCTGTCTAATTTGTTTTCAAAATAAAGGGGCATTCACTGATTCGCAGATTGGAGGTGACCTGTTGGGCTGCATGAGGAGAGGGAGATTGGAAGGATGCAGAGAAATTAACTTCCAGCGTATAAATAGAAATCTGGTCGCAGTCTCTGACCCCTCCCCGGCCTAACGGAGAAAAGGAAATCAAACCAAAACCTTACGTTGCATTGTGATCTTCAAGACCTTTGAGGGAATCGGGCGGAATCCAGTGATCAGTGCTGACGAAAGATTACTGGACTCGAAATATTAACTCTGTTTTCACTCTTCACCGATGCTTCTCGACGAGCCGAGTTTCTCCAGCACTTTCTGTTCATGTTCCAGGCATGAGCAGTTTGGCTCTCAACCAGGACGCGAGACGGCTGGGGGTTTTGGGGGTGGAGTGGGAGGGGTAGCCTGGGGAGATAGGCGGGTGGGGTGGGTGGGGGTGAGTTAAAAGAGGGAGGAGTGAAGTAAAAGCGACCCTGTGTATACACCAGCCCAGCTCTCCACCCGAGAGAAGGCATTCCTCCACATACAGTCCTCGTCACAATCCTACTCCATGAGGGGAGATTCTCAGAGGAATCCCTTCAAGGAGAACCGGAGCTCATTGGATATCCAAAACAAAACCAAAAAAAATTCCCGAGTAGATGGGTCAAGGATCACTGGAGTCCGGCAGACTCCAACAGCTACCAGTCAGCAAAGGGCCAAGGCCAGCGATCACTCTGCCGAGGTAGACCGCACCTTTCGCCACGCAATGTTGACTCCACCTCACTTCCAGCACCTTGGCTACCAGAGCCCTATCAAAAGTGAAAGCGAGATCCGTGGCCAGTTTTGGTTCTGTGTTGGTGAGTGCTGCCCAGGTTCAGCTCCTTAGCCGGAACTTGCAAAGTGGCTATACATATATACCAACACTTTAATCACAGATATAGTCTATAATACATATAATTAGGAATATACACTATAATATGAGTAAACTGTTTAATGGGTAAAGCAGATAAATACAATATACAATTACATATTTATATATTAAACGCTTTAATTCCTTCCCATTTCAACAACAGCCTGTTTAACCCCGCCTCCTACTTTCAGACTGCACCTGTATTTATCAGAAATACCTAAATATTTATCTTTTTTTTCTATTTAATTTTGGAACGGCGAACCTTCGGGATTTTTAGAAGTCAAATGACAATACACAACAATATCCAGCCGTCCGTGGTTCTGGTGGTTATAAAGATTGGGCTTGATATTGTTTTACTGCTTTAAGTTCATTTTGGAGAGAGCGGGGGGGGGGGGAGGGGGTTTATTTAAACGATGTTGCGGAGAATTTTGTACCGGATTGGAGTCAAAGATCAGTAATATTGAGGAAAGGCCTCGAGAGGTTCACTAAAAGTAAATGTGGTTTCCAGAGAGTGCGTGTAGGCAATGTTAAAAGCCGTTTCATTACAGGAGGTAGGGTCCCTAAGCATTAACGACACAGCTCCCTTTACAAGTGCATCGGCGTGCAGACCTGAGCTGTTTGCCGTGATAGGAATTAGACGGTGTTTAAAACCTACGGTGCAATTCATAATCTGGCAATGTGCTTGCTACCGCATTTAGAAATTTAGGAGGGTTGGCTGTGCATCGGCATTCCAAAGATTGCAATGTTTTAAACCCTGAGTACAATGTTTGGAAGAGTTAGAAGCTGTCTATACATACACGCGTGAGCGCGCGCATTTATTGTAAGATTAATATCCCTGATATTGTTAATCACCTCTTTACAAGACAAAGACATTCACAAAAAAGACACGGTTTATATAGCACGTTACATAAAATTATTTAAACAATTGTTCTTTCTTATTAGCACATAGAGATTTGGAAGAGGAGGGGAATGAGGGATAGAACCGTCTGAGATAATGACCAAACAAAGAACTGCGGACGCTGCAGACCTGAAACTCACAAACATCAGAAATCTCTGGAGAAACTCAGCAGGTTGGCAGCATCTGTGGAGAGAGAAGCAGAGTTAACGTTTCGGGTCCAGTGACCCTTCTTCAGAACTGAGGAGGGGTCCACTCGATCCGACACGCTAACTCCCATTTCTCTCTATAGATGCTGCCAGACCTGCTGAACTTTTCCAGCAATTTCTGTTTTTGTTTCTGATTTACAGCATCCGCAGTTCTTGCGGTTTTTTTAATCTTAAAACAAACATATGTATTCTACTGGTTTAGTTCTCATTTCAATAAAACGAGCATTCATTGTCTTCTGTCTAATTTGTGGATTTGAGACGATCTGTTGGAGTGAAAGAGGTGAGGACGGTTGAAATGATCCAGAGAAATTAACCTTCAGAAAGTAAAGCATCAACCTCAGGGAAAAATTATCTTCGGCCCATCGTAACTGTGTTGGACATCGAGCATCTGACTTTTTAAATTCAATTTCTGTAATCGAAGGCCTGTAGCCTTGCAGGTATTTTCCAATCAGCCTGCTCAGACATGTTACGAAAATATTTTGGAACAGGTGGGGCTAAATCCAGGCCTCCAGGCTCAGAGAAAGGCCACTGCCGCTGCTCTTATCAGAGCCTGGCAGTCTTGTATGCTATGGCGATTCAAGTGCTCAACTAAATACAGAAAAATTATGAGGGTTGCTGTCGCTACCACCTTTTTAGGCGGTGAGTTCCAGATGAAAACATATTTCCTCACTCCCCCCTCTAAACATCCTGTTCCTTATCTTAAAACTGGGCCCCATATTACTGACCATCCTACTAAGGGGAATGAATGGGTTCTCCCTATCTATATCTCAGAACTTATTACAGCTCCAGCAGACCTCGTTCATTCCCCCTCCCCCCACTCGATTTTAAGGAAATAAATCATTGCAAATCATTTCGCTGTCTCGTAGAGATCTGGTCCCTCTCCGGCCTAACCGAGAAACTGAAGTCAAACCACCACATTAGGTTGCACTCTGACTGTCAAATGGTGCGAGGGAATTGGCGGCATGGTGACTTCCAGTACGAACAGTTTGGCAAGCAAACAGGGCGCAGCCTATTTAACTATTTTGGGGGAGGGGGCTGCGAGTCTTTTTTTAATTGGGTTGGTATTATCGGGGCAGGCGGATTCATGGAGGAGAATGATGAAGGGTCTAGGCCCGAAACGTCAAGCTTTCCAGCTCCTATGATGCTGCCTGGCCTGCTGTGTTCATCCAGCTCCACACCTTGTTATCTCGGATTCTCCAGCATCTGCAGTTCCTTTTACCTCATCATATCTAGACCAATTTAGTTCTCCTCACCAAAAAAAAGAGCCCTTAAGGCATTCGTCCAGAGACAGTCCCCCCCGCACATTAACCTATAAAGGCAAAATCTTGGATTTAGCGGTTTCAAGAGGAACCTGAGCTGGTTTCATACCAAAAAAGGCAGGTGGGTCAAGGGTCATAGTAGCAGCCAATCAGGAAGCGGAAGGCCAGAGACTCCTCTGTTTAGGTCGACCGCAAGTTTTAGGCATTAGCATCAACTCCACTTTATTTCTGAGCACCTCGCCCATTGACAAACTGTTCCCTTATTCGTCTTTTAACATCCCTGTAACAAATTCAATGGTTAGCTTACCAGCAGCTCCCACCCACACATACCTACTGCTTTCCTTCATTTTGCGGACGTGCTTTCGCTCGACGCCCTATATACTCTGGTGCTGGCCCTTCGAGGCAAATGACTGATATGTCCGGCCACTTCAGCGGGCAGTTAACCAAGTTGGTGTGGGACTGGAGTCATGAATAAGCCGGACCCAGCAAAGACGGCAGGTTTCCCTATCTGATGAAGAGTCATCTAGATTCGAAACGTTAGTTTGCTTTCTTTCCACGGATGCTGTCTGACCCAATGTGATCTCCAGTATTTTTTGTTTTTAGTACAGATTCCAGTTTCGGCAGGAATTTGCTCCTAGGTTTCTCTATCTACACAGCTTTAATGAAGTAGTTCATTTCTGGGCCAATTCCATCCTCACTTTCACAGACAAATTTCTACAAGAAATATCCGTTAACTCAATTGAAATTTGCAAACACCTAAAGTGGGATTTGGACTCCTATTATTAGCCTAGCTGTAGCATCTTTACTACAGAAATCAGCCATGAGGGGAGGGGTGGGGATGTCTTGTGGTGCAGGCGGTAGTGTCCCTATTTCTAAAGCTAGAGGCTCCGGGTTCGGGTCCCAATTCTGGGCTTGATGATCTAACAGCTCACTCTGGTGGCTTCGGCAAACATGGGACCATTCCAGTCGTTCATAAATTATGCAGCAAGAAACTGCCTCCTAGCGACATCCAATAACTGTAATCAGGGCAGCGGCAAGAGCGAGGGTCAGAGTGGGAGAAGGAGATACAGACGCGGCCATTTACACGATACATCTTAATCGGCTGTTTGCAATGCAAGTAGTAAGGGAGTCATATTAAAACTGCGGAGTCGGGAACTGCAGTGACATCAAACGCGCATTAATCCCTAAAACTACTGCTGGAATTTTGAGGCGACAGGCGTTTCGCTTTAAACAATGAAAAATAGATTTTTCTATACAGTGAAACAGAGCACGAAATGAGTATGCTCCATGTTAGCTATAATTTGCACGATTAAATATAGCGGTGTATTGTCGGTGGTTTGCTATCTTCACACTGTAATTTCCTCTAGTTAAAGCCTGTATTGGACAGTCCATTGTCGAACAGGCCCTCAGATTATAACGGAATTCCCTTTTTTTCATCCTGGTCTTTCTGTTGTTGCTTTAAACTCAAATTATCTCTGCCTTATTTCTAGTGCTCTACATTGTATGTATATATAGAGTGAAAGTTTCACTGGATGAATCAGGTGATGTTTCGTGCCCACCATTCCCTTGCTTACTTGGGATAGACGTCGATCAGAATGTGAGACGCAAATTCCAGGGTTTTTTTTGCTATGCTTCCTGCTCGCTCTTGGATTAGAACTGGTTCGGTGCAAGCCGCAAACTCTCTGTGAACTATTGAGGCGAAGGTTGTCTACTCCCCTCAAAGCACTTGCATCGCGAGTGCTTCTTCTCAGCAGGGAAAGAAAGCGGCGCTTCAAATTTTTTTTTGTACGACACCTGCATCCTTTGCCTATGCATTGCGATGAACAGCAGTTTACACCGACTGTCATAGACAGTCATAGACTGACATTAAATATACACTGGTACGAGCATTTTGCCTTTCTCTTCTTCAGCTAGATCTTTTTTATATGTTAATGCCTTGCAGTTAAACTCACAGACGAGGGAACTTGTGAAGCGAGATTAAAGTACCTCTCCGTTGTCACATTAACTTATCCTGTCACCATGTGCACCTCTCAATATTATAACAGCATTTTTACAAAAAAAAACCATTGAAATGAATCCATTCGAGATCTCTCCCACTGAAGACTGCAATCACAATATGGAAATGAAAACTGTCTCTGCTCTTAAAAATTACAAACTCATTGTTAAATGCCGTGCGAGGAAGGAAGATTGGGGAAGACGAGACGTATGTCAGGTTAGTGACATTCGCAAGACTCTTATCCGCCGTCAGCATTAACAATAACTCAATGTTACGGAAGTAAGAAGCAAAACCTCCTGATAGACAAAAGGAGGAGTTTGTGAACTCTGTACACGCGAGATCGGATCTCGCAATCTGCATTGACAGTAACTCAATGTTACCGAAGTAAGAAGCAAAACCTCCTGAAAAGGAGAGGGGTGTGTGAACTCTGTACACGCGAGGTCGGATCTCAAAACCCCCCAAAAATTCAAATTTTTAAAAAATTG
Source organism: Ginglymostoma cirratum (assembly GCA_024137785.1). Lineage (NCBI taxonomy): Eukaryota > Metazoa > Chordata > Chondrichthyes > Orectolobiformes > Ginglymostomatidae > Ginglymostoma > Ginglymostoma cirratum. The sequence continues at coordinate 1,384,520 of JAHRHZ010000036.1, forward strand.
TTGTGGCATTAAGACCCCAATCGGTTGGCGTAATTATAAAAAAGTTATTTATTTCTGGATAGCAGCCGTTTGAAATAACCTACAAACTCTGAACCCACCCCCTGTGGCCGTATTCCTATTGCAAATCTGACCATAGTAAAGGGCGTCAAAAACACAGAATCTATTTAAAGACTGAACATAGTTGGCTGTTGGGAGGGGTTTGTTGTTAATTCTGCGTCTTAAGTAATTAAAATGTTAAAGTGTGCAAAATTTCAAATGGAAATATCACCTAATTAGTTAATTGACTGGTTTTAAGAGTTGGCCGGCGTTGGTTGATTACACGTCTGTTTATAGTGAAATTCTCCTGAGCTTAATTTTTGTTAGTGACCGGCCTTTGATATCAGACTGATTTTATCTAACACTACATCCAAAACTCCGAGCGAAAAATACATCAGCCACAGTCTAGAAGTGGTATGTGAGGTGTTCGGCCGTTCTGATAATCACAACATCCCGCGCCGTGAATAAAGTGAGTTGGACTCAGTACCTTTGCGCCGATCACCATTCTGGGTCCGGAAGTCGTGCGGCGCATCTGTGTTTAAATTCTCCCCTGGCTTCAGTTCAGTAGCAGTATCCATCTCTGCCCCAAACCCAAAGTCGCTGCTGCTGGTTTTGAAAAGCACTTGCCCCGACCTTCAGTGTCTATCCAGGTCAACTTTTCAAAAGTGATAGTTTGGGGCACTGGGACGTATTCCGTGTGCAGAGTTAGCCCATTGAACAACGATCTCAGAGTCACTGGCAGTTGCAGGGCCGATGTGTTACTACTGGCTGGGCAGACCAGGGAGTAGAGCTGGTACATTGCGTGTACGGCACACACACACACACACACACACACACAGAAATAGTCACATACACAAAGACAGAAGCTCGCACAGACACAAACACACGGGAATAGTCACATAGACACAAACGGGCAGATTGGCAGACGGTCACACGCGCCCAAACACACACGCAGAAAGTCACCTACACAGACAGACAGAAACTAATAGACAAACGGTTATACGCTCTGTTCATAATTCCAGCGACTGAAAGGTACAACAAAAAGCAAAGATCTGATCCAGCTCCTCTACACTGGAGTCTGCCCACGAGTGGGATGTTGGGTAGGATTGGGAGACGGAAGATCTGTGCCCAGGCGAGGAATAAACCTGTAGACTTTCTCATCTACTGATTTAAGTTTTTGCCCGCATAACACATTATAAAGTAACTGCCGAAGTCCCGAAGATTTCTTCAATTTCTTTGCCATTATATGGTTTAATTTGTGCTGGGCACGTTTAAAAATATTTTACATAAAATGTACTTTAACTTACTTTTGTTCTGAAGTGGAATTTGAATCAAATCTGACCTTTAAGGGGGAAAAAAACGTTGAAAACTGCCTGTAAAGAAGCCTGCGGTGGGGTTCAGGATGGTGCCTGCAGTCATTTGGACGGCGGTGGAACCTGGTAAAGGCGGCTAGGGAAGAGGCAAGTGAAATTTAGCAATGTAGCTGGGTAAAAACCTCCGACAGATAATTAGACTGTCAAATCTCGCCCTTTGGATTCACACCTGTTCCTAGACTTTCTCTTGACGAGGATTATATGAAAATACATTACATATTAATTTATGATTTATTGTATATAGTAGTTATAGTTATATAGTATACGCACAGGGGTAAGTGGTCATATTTGCATTTTACACATTTATAGAATTGTAATCGCGCTAATTGTGAATATGTAAATATAGCCTTGTGTTTGCGTTTTTATTTGTATATTTTGAATATGCTTCTAGAGTATTGAATTATATACAAATTCTTCTTGAAAAAAAAACGTGAAATCTCGCTGACTGTCACTCTGTGTGGCTTTTAGTTTTTTATTATTCTATTTCAAGGCAGAACCGGAAGACAAATCCAGAAAATTACCAACACGATTTAGTGATGTCGTCCTCGGCGTTTTCCTGTCGGTGGTTTCGTTTAATTAGGGTGGATTTATTTCAATTTTCTAATGTATATACAATATTGAGGACTTTGTTGGCATCGCTCGTCTGTTTTGTTTTCAGTTCGGCTACGATGCGACAAAATTCAAAATTCTGGCGTTTTAAAATTGCTCCTGCATCCCGGAAAAACCTTGGATTTGCGCAACTGTCACTCTAAATATCAGGGAGGGTTGGAAGGGGGTGGGTTGTGGGACTGACTGAGAAAAGTCTCCGAACTGCTTTCCTCAGATATTTATCCGTTAGATAATAGTTTACATGTGCTGCAGCATGGATTAATGGCCATATGGTATACACACGTAATATACCAGCGGTACATGGTCATATAACATACACTTACACATCAGGGGCTCATGGTCATATAGTATATGTCATACGCCAGGAATACATGATTATATAACTTACACATGTATTGCAGCATGGATGCATGGTCACATAGTATACGCATGATAGTGCACCAGAGTTACATGGTCATATAGTGTAGACATGTAATGCAGAAGGAGCACTGATCATATAGTATGCAAGTGTAATGCACTAGGAATACACAGACATGATAATGTACCAGGGATACATTGACATACAATATACACAAGATAATATACAGGAATACATTGACATATGTATACACATGACAATGTACTAGGGATAAATGTTCATATTTGCTATTTCTATAACCTACAATGTTAATCACCGCTTCAGGACAAGGAGACACGTGTTTAAATTGGCTTAATATCGTTTTGAAGAAAGTGTCTGCAAATTCTGCTTGTTTTAAGCGAACAGAGTCCGGCTAATCGGGGAAAACACCTATTCAGCTAAATCTATGAGTAAATTATCTCTGGTAAACATATCGATCAAATATCAAATTAAAGGGTCATTTAAGAAAATATGGATGACAATTAGCACGTGAGGATTGTGTGACTAACTCACGTAGAAGAAATCACCCCCAGGATATTGTACACGGAAGACACTCTGTCTCTTGTTAATGCTGAATACTCACCCAATGCACACTTTCCCGTCTCAGGTTATCCTTTAGACAGTATTCGAAATCGCTGGGCTCCGTCCGCAGCCTTTGCCTGAGCGACGCAAACGGTCGCTCTCGGTCCCCGCGGGGATCGCTCGTTTGGGCGGCCGTACTGCGAGCTCAGACACCTCTCACAATGTTAAATGTCGAAGCCAAGGATGGGCCTTAGGTTACTAAACAGGAAAGGCTACCCTAAAACGCCTTACCTACTTGCTAGAGAGAAAACTATTGTTGCATTTCTCAGGAATAAAGAGAACGATCTGCCTGACCCACCGCCTCCAGTTCGTTTTTGGAATATTCTGCGCTCGATGAAATGTTAAGTAACACCCTGATAAATTTTGTTGACGCTGATGTTTAAAACGGAGCGGTGCCTGGGGAAATCAGGCAGTAGTGCTACTGATGTATCTCCTGATAAATTCAAAATCAATGTCCCATTTGTTTGCATTCCGAGAGTTTATCAAACACATCTTTTTGTAAACGACCGGCGCTTCAGTCGTATATCTCCCCTAACTTTTTAAAGGTTTGAATTTTTGCTATTTACTATACCTTGAAGGGGCTGATGAAAACAGGATTTGGTGGGCTGGGGTCCAGAACTTCGAGATACAACGGCGCAGCGGTATGTGGTCGGCGAGAGTAATGGGAGCGGGGGAAGGGGCTTGGGTAGGGGGGATAGCAATCTGACCCAACAACTTTTTTAGAGAGAGAGGGAGAGGAGGTGATGGGGTTTGGGGTGAGTGGTTAATTTGCTTCTTAAGACTGGCTACCGGCGGTAAATTCGACATCAAATGGCAATGAATATTTTAAGATTAAAAAAACTGAAAGAACTGCGGATGCTGTAAATCAGGAGCAAAAATAAAGTTGCCGGAAAAGCTCAGCAGGTCTGGCAGCATTTGTGAAGAATAAAAAATCAGAGTTAACGTTTCGGGTCCGGTGAGCCTTCCTTATAACACGGACGACCTTTCTTCACCGGACCCGAAAAGCTAACTCTAATTCTTTCCTTTTTCTTCACAGATGTTGCCAGACCTGCTGAGCTTTTTCCAGCAACTTCTGTTTTTGAACGTTTTAAGATCTTATCCCGCTGTGAGAGGCACACACTTCTCTGCTCGCGAATCGGAAGAGCCCGGGTGCAAGCTCGAGCCCAGGAAGCGTTAGAATCTGGCTTTGACCAATTAGTTCGAAGGTAAGAAAGTTGGAAACACTAAAGTCACTAGCATTTTCCAATCAGGCTGTCAACATGCTTCCCAATTTTCACTGCGATTTTTAAGCTCACTTAGCGGGTTTCGTTTTCAAAGCCACTTCTTGTTTCCTCCTCACAAGCACTGGATATTGACTCAATATGAGAAAGTCAACTTTTGTTTTAGTCCTAAGTTCAATAGGCGCTGTATCTTTTGATATTCGGTCATGGGATGTGGGCGCCAATGGCTAGACTAGCGTTCATTGCCCCATCCCTAAGTGCTCAGAGAGCTTTTAAAAGCCAACCACATTGCTGTGCGTTTGTAGGCCAGTTGTAGTCACATGTAGGCCAGACCGGTTTAGGATGACAGATTTCCTAAAGGACACTTAGCGAACCAGATGAAGGTGAACCACATCCCAGATCCTGAATCTGAGGCGCTGGGTGTCCAGGACATTCTAGATACTGGTATGTCACCCTTCCCGTGGTTAGCGAATGCGTCAGCCCTGCCAATACTGAGTTGGCTGGTTAAGACTGGAGAACAACGTCAATGAAATACTATGACCAGTGGTTAGCACCGCTGCCTCACAACTCCAGGCACCCAGGTTCGATTCCAGCTTCAGGCGACCGTCTGTGTGGAGTTTGCACACTCTCCCCGTGTCTGCGCGGGTTTCCCCAGGGGCTCTGGTTTCCTCCCGGGGGTGGGGCGGGGTTGGTGGATGGGCCATGCTAAATTAGCCACAGTGGTCAGGGATATGAAGGCTAGATGGGTTAACCGTAGGAAATGCAGGGTTAAAGGGATAGTCTGGGTGGGAAGCTTTTCGGAGGGTGCATGGTGCAAAAGTCGATGGGCCGAATGGCCTCTTCCAGCTCTGTGAGGATTCTTTGATTCAATGATCGGAGAGACATGCCTTCCAGTGCAAGTTGTATACGCAGCACACTGTCATCTGTTACTCCGAGGGACATCTGGCTATACACTGAGGGGTTGTGTGGGCCACCGCTCATGTCAGACAACCTGAACTAGCTGCCTCCTGCGAGATCGGGATGGGATGGGCAAACCAAAAAAAAACAGAAATCTCATTCCCAAAGGAATGACGGAGGAGGTGCTGGGCTGTAGGAAGTGTGTGCCACATTGAGGATACATCGGCCCCCGCGGCCCCCTCAAACATTCGACTATTTTTGGCGGAACGTTGTCTGAACAACCTTGGAGCTCTTGTTAATAAACCATTGGGTAAACTGAAGGCAGCAAATTTTGTTTCCGTTTGGAGGCATGCCCCACTGGAGATTGCAGGGGATTTTATCTTTATCTCACCCTATCTACTTAACCCGAACCGTCTCCAGCACCAACTAAGTAACCCGAGAAATAGGGCCAGACACCTGCCTGGTCAGACTTGCTGTGCTCATGGTTGGGTATGGCTGGACGGTAGAATTTCACAAATATTACTCGCTGCTCTTCCTTGCGGTCGTTTCCCCGCCATCCTCACTCTATAATCCTCATTTACCAAACCTCTGTACGCCCCACAGCTCGCCCCCTACACACACACACTCTCACACTCACCCGCACACACACATACACACCCCCATACACACAGTCACAAACACACACATCCACCCACCCCACACACACGCATCCCACCCACCCACACACATTCATCCCCACACACAGCCACACACACACCCACATCCACACATACACACCCCCATACACACACTCAAACATACACATATCCCCACACGCACACAGCCATCCACACACACACTCACAACGGCACACACAAACACATACAGACAACACACGTGGGTGTGAAAGTTTGGATGCGAAGGGATATGAAGGGGAGGGGGCGGACGGCAGTGTTTGTCAATTCCCAATGCACCCTTCCATTCCCAAAAGCTGAAGAACTTGACAGGGTCAGTTCTGTCAAGGACGGGAATCGAAATGTGTCTCCTTGGAAAGACTAGCGCCTGAGCTGAGGAATCTCCCCGGCCCCTTACGCCCCCTCCCTCCAGGTCAGAGCTTGCTTTGGGGAGACTAGGGAAAGCTGGCAAAGGGGCAGACGGCCGGTTGGGGTCTTACTGTGCGGGGGTTACAGAAGACCAGTCCTGGATGCTGACTATGAATGATGCGCCTGTACTGACGGACTCAACCCAGACACGCGCTGTACATCTGTTGATACAATTTCCTATAACAATGAGCTTCATTACATATTCATAACGTGTGCTGCTTGCCCAGGGATCAGAGGAGGGTTGGGGGAGCGGGTAAAGTTACAATTCATTTTGTTTTTTTTTCAAAAAATAATAAAATTAACAGACAGTACCTTGTCTTCACACTGGCAGGTGACTAAAACGACACACCGCCCAGAGACTACGCGCACACGATTGTGAAATTTCTGAGCATATTAAATGTTCTGAAAGTACACATCCTCGTTTCATTTTCATAGTGAAAGGGATAGCAGAGGGTTTAATATTGAGTGTCAGATTACAACGGCGTTGGGATGTTGTCTACAAAAGGCTGGGTGACTGTTGGAAACGCATGAAAAACGCGTCCTCGCCCCCTTTCTCTCCCTCTAGGATCGCTCTCTCTCTCCAGAATTAGAATTGGAATTAGGTTTATGGTCAAGTATAGCGAAAAGTGTACAAAGTCGCCATTTCCGGCGCCATCTTAGGTACAAAGGTACCTAGGTACAAAATATTAGGTATAAAATGAAAAAAAAAGAAGAAAGAAAGAGAAACATGCAACGTTACAGTCCTGAAGTTCTAACGCGGGGAACCCACGCTCTACATGTTGAGTAACACATTAGGGCATTTTTTGTTATCTTAGTGCAGGACAGTTAGGTCTAGCTGTGCTTGGGTGTACAGACACCCTCGGATAAACTATCAAATTGAGAAAAGGACGCGCTGCGGGTTGGGGGTGGGGGAGGGGTGAAATTGAGGGAAAGTGGTTGCTTGAAGAGGCGTCAAATGGTAATGATTGAGAAACTCGCTTCTTCTTTTTTCTTAAAAAGGACAGATCCAACAATATATTCCATGCAGTGCCATTTGAATGTGCTGGAACTCAGGGCAGTTAAACAGCGAAACGAATCTCACCTGCACCGCCGTTAAACCGTGGGCGCTCTGTCGATTTCGGGCAGCTTGTAGGTCCAGGATGTTCCAGCAGCATTGTATTTCGGACTACAGCAGAAATTTTCTTCATAAATGATAACTTCAAAACAAAACTAAAATAACCATAAGCAAAAAAAAAGGAGCTTAAGATATGGGGTATGTAAATCCCTTTTGCAAGACAAGGAGAGATAGCCGCGGGCCGGGAAGACGAAGCTACTGGTGTCTGTGAGAGATCGAGTGGGGAATTCCTGGAATTAATACTGTCAGCTGATCTCGCCGTCGATTGTATATTGGGACTCAGCGGAAGGCTGGATAGACGCGTCGCCGGGTGTTCATTTGAGTCCCCAAGTACGACTTGATCCACGTGTCAGTGTTTTGTTCTAAACAATAGAGAAATTCAGAGAGACAGCACACCCCACCCCCTTCCCAAATTATCTCTGAATTAGTCAAACACCACTCCCTCCCATTAATAAAGCACCTCCGCTTTGTGGATTTATATGGATCCTTTAAGCTTGCGTTTTGACATTGAATGTCGAGGGGCGTTTAATCACCAGAAACAAACATGCACTTAGATATTTAGATTGAAAAGCATATATACACCGTTAACACGCACATATGTACAAATTCATATAAATAGGATAAAACTAAGAACTGCGGACGTGGAAGACCTGAAACAAAGACAGAATAACTGGATACATTTAGCAGGTCTAACAGCATTTGTGGAGAGAAAGTACAGTTTATGTTTGGAGTCCAGTGACCCTTCTTGAGGCCTGATCGTAGCAAGGAAAAGGTGGCATTTATGTTGAAGACAGGGGGTGGGGGGGTATTTAAATAGGGCCTCCGCAACTAATTGCATATATAGTTTTAAACGGCGCTTTTAGATTTAAATAACACCTTTCGAGTAAAATCTCTAGATAACGATTTTTGTGGAAGACAATATCTCAGAATTCTGCCGAACGTGTTTATTATAAAAACCGTAGCAACTTTAAATAATAAGTATTCGCCTTAACGAGAGTGGGGGTTCTCGAAATCACTCCACAATCTTGCCAACAGCCTCTCGCCGGTGTAGGAAGAAGGTATCTTCAGAATATCACTGCTGTTGAACAGACAGGAAAAAAAACCATGATAAGATTTTAAAAGCAAACCTTCAATAAATTTTAGCTTACCAAAAATATAACGAGCTGGATATTAAAAGAAGGCCAAAATATATGGGGTCTGGAGAAGCGGTGAGCAAGGAGGTTAATTGGAGGGTGGACCGAATAGCCGCTAACTATGCCTAAGTGCAAATGTAACACCAAGAATTCCTGATTTACACAGACTGGTCGGCGAGCATGCAAAACTCAAATTAACCCTTTGGGTTAGAGCCTTGTTTTTTTCAAAATTAGATTCCCAAAGACCTACAGGGATACCTCAAACCTTAAGCTTATCTTCTTTTTTAAAATAAGCGGTTTGCAGACTTGTTCTAGTTTCCTAACATATTTTGCCTCAAATAAACATTGTGTTAGAAGTGTCCGATAGTCTTCTAGATTCGATATAATAAACGATTAGGGTTTACCTGCGGACACGCAGCAACAATGTTGCTACTTCTTAAACATTTCACCGGAAAGAAAAAGAACAAATATTAAATAGGACCTAAGGGCAGCAACCTTGGGAATGGACAGGTTAGTCACATCTGAAAAAACAAGTCGAATAAAACATAAGTTATGGTCTACCCATATGTCTCTGCTTCCGTCTGCCTACCTGCGTTTCATGCTATCTAGCTAACTATCTATCTGTTCTCCCTGTGTGTGTGTAGGTTTCCTTCCACTGTCCAAAATGTGGAGGCTTAGTGGATTAGCCATGGTAAATGCGGGTTTGGGGGAATGGAATGAGTCTGGGTGGGTTGCTCTTCGAAGGTTTGGTGCAGACTCGATGGACCGAATAGCCTCTTTCTCTACAGTAAGGATTCTTTCTTTCTTCCGGTCTATCTGTCCATCTATCAATCTATCTAGCGAGCATTCTGGCTTTCTATCAATGCGCATGTGTATCATCCATCCTTCCAGCCAAGATTGATCTATAGGGGACGGTGGCCCAGTGGTATTATCACTGGACTATTAAATCCGGAGACCTAGGTAATGTTCTGAAGATCTAGGTTCGAATCCTACCACAGCAGCTGGCGGAATTTGAATCCAATAAAAATTTGGAATCAAAAGTCCCGTGATTGCTGCAGAGAAATCCATCTGGTTCACTAATGTCATTTAGGGAAGGAAGCTGCAATGTGGTCGACTCTCGCATGAGCGATTAATGCTAGCCCAGCTAGCGAAACCCTCATCCTCTGAATGAAATGTACTTTGAAAATCTGTCTAACGCAAGAGAACGTGATCTAAAACTTCAGGTAACACTTCTTCTTAAAACCGTAATATAATTATGAATCTAGCTCAGAGACCGAGGGACAAATGAAGCGACCAGAACAAAGTTTGTTGAGTGTCTGAGGCGGGCGAGGACCGGAGCAGGCTTGAGCGAATGTGTTTTGAGATGCAGACCAGAATGAACTGATAGAACAGAGGAGCTGGTCCAGGGCTGCTTTATTCCTGATGCTCATAGGCCCCTGATTATAACACTTCTACCAATATGTTTTTTTTAAAAAAAAGTTTTACAGGAATTTTACGATCTTAAATTATTGGTTACATTTGTTAAAAACGTGAATGGCTGAAGAATGCGCACAGATATTTTACTATCTCAAATCCCTCTTCTCCCCCAACAAGCACACTTTGAATTGCTCACCTGTTTATTTTATTTACAAGCATTGAAGTGGCCAACATTAGGGAGGGAAATGTTGGTCAGTTCCCTGAGACAGTGTCAGTCATAATCCTTGTCACAAAGTCGATGCGTTATACAAATGTTACTTTAGAACGCTCACATCACTATTCCCAATTATGTGTTTTATTGTTAAAAAGAAGTGTGAGTGTTTTTACGGGATGCAGGTGGTTTGCAATACATCACAGGCACGTCATGATAACATGAGAACATCACCCGGACCACTAACCTCGGCTGACATGAACTTAAATAAACGAAAATCGATATGACCTATTATTAATTTTCTACACAGATTAGAATGTGAATGCGACTCAAACCGTTATTATATCCCGCCTGCTCCAGAAAACAAAGTGGCGTCTTTAACTCAGATAACAAGGTGTAGAGCTGGATGAACACAGCAGGCCAAGCAGGATCAGGAAGGCTGACGTTTCGGCCCTAGACCCTTCTTCAGAAAGCCTAGGCCCGAAACGTCAGTTTTCCTGCTCCTCTGACGCTGCTTGGCCTGCTGTGTTCATCCAGCTCCACACCTTGTTATCTCAGATTCTGCAGCATCTGCAGTTCCTACTATCTCTGACGTCTTCAACTCATGATTAGTTTATTTTGACCAGTTTAGAACACAGGCCATTTCGTTTTTCTTAATTACACCGGGAGAAGCGAAGACTGAGGTTGATTTAATTAAGAACGGGGTGTGGTATCCGATGACGAAAATATAATGTGGGTGGTGTGTGTGTGTGTGTGTGTGAGAGAGAGAAATAACATGTACTGTCCACAAAGCAAATGTCTGGAAACTTGGCCTGCTGTGTTCATCCAGCTCTACACCTTGTTATCTCCCTTGTCTGGAAAGACAGACGGGATAGTTTATGAACTGAGCGAGCAGGGGTCATCCTCAATAAATGAGGACAGATCGTTAGAATCCTTGGATGAAAACAACTTTCAAAAACCGAGTTCCAGTATCAATTACAGTGTGGTATAAACCTGAGATCATGGCATTTTATGTCTACTGTCCACGACAAACCCTTCGATTCTGCATCGGAATACAGCTCCACATGCAGGGCACAGAGCTCCCGTTATACCACTGGGAGTGAAGCTGTACTGTCTGGAATGAGATTGAAACGTTCAGAAACGAGTGATATAGTGAAGGGCGCGTATTCATAGCAAGGATCCTCTCATTCCCATACCCCCTGCCCTTCTCCAACCCCGAAATAATGAGCAATTCGATACGACTCCTGTCTATTCGACGCCGATGCCTTCCGGATATGTTTAAAATGATTTACTTTCAAGTAATGATCTCTATAAACGTTCAATTTATAGTTTCTTTTAAAGCTGTGAAATCCACATCAAAAGATAAAGAGGGACGTGTGAGCTACAATGAGCAACTGTTTGCAACTGAAATGGAACCTGAAACTCTTCCTAGAGACATTAGAGATAGTAGGAACTACCTACGCTGGAGTCTGAGTTAACACAGTGTGGAGCTGGATGAACGCAGCAGGCCGGGCAGCATCAGAGGAGCAGGAAAGCTGACGTTTCGGGTCTGGACCCTTCAGAAATTAGTTACTGATAAAGTCAGCTGCCCAATCAACCGGCTGGAAGAACCAAAGCGACAATCCCGGGCTAGACCTTTGTTAAATAAACGACACAATTGAAGGCTATAAATACAGATGTGCAAAAATATTCGCAAATAATTACCATCCAGACAATGAAACTCTTGAGTATTTAGAAGGGATTTGGATGGGTATATGAACCGGAAGGGTTGAGAGGGATATGGTCCAAATGCTGGCAAATGGGACTAGATTAATTTATAATAGCTGGTCGACACGGACAAGTTGGACCGAAGGGTGTGTTTCCGTATTGTAGATCTCTATGACTATGAGTAAAACTGCCCGGAATGTTTTAAAAATTCCACTGGACGGTGCGGCGATTGATTTTTTTTTTCTTTCCCTCTCTCGGAGTTAGTTAATTTTTTTAAAAAATGACTTGGTTGACTCTGTATTATAAAATTTCTTGTCAACATGCTGTTAACCCGGGCAAATAGGCGCAGAACTGCACAGCAGAGAGTGCGCTTAACGGTGGGGGAGGAATATTGCAAAGAGCAAAGTTCCTTTATCGACCAGGTGTTTCTCTCTCCTCACACATTCAGCGTATGAAGAAAGAGTTGTGCATGTAGCGGATGTATGCGCGACCCTGCACTGAAAATGATCGAAACCTGTGAATTTTATATATCCTATGTTATACATATATATAGGTTTTGTTGAGGTTGAATAAGGCGCCCTTTATTTATGCTGCCTCATTGTCTGGTTCTACTGTAATCTTGCTTAGCTAAAAATTATCCCCCCACTACCTCCACCAGCTGGAGCTGACGGTTTGGTGCTTCTCATAGGCTCCTGGAGTTTTACAGCGCAGAAAACGACCACTGGGCCTGATATTTCAGCACCGGTCAAAAACGAGCAGCTCACTATTCTCATCCCATCTCCAGTACTTGGCCCATAGCCTTGTGCATTTAACGTCGCAAGTGCACATCTAAATATTTCTTAAATTTTACGAAGGTTTCTGCCTCTACCTCATTATAGGCAGTGAGTTCCAGATTACCACTACTCTATTGACTGCAGACTGGACTAGACACTGTTACTTAGAACCTCAATCGTTATTCGACGAAATATTAGTTCCCAACATCGCCCCATTCCTTTAATTATTTCCCCATCCCCCCAAACCCCAAGCCCAGATGACCCTCCAGCAGTGAAGTTAAAAACACAGGACAACTCCAAAACAAGGGATTTGCTTTGATCCTCGCGCTTTTACGCTCATCTTTGTTTAATCTGTTTACCAGGCACTGTGAGAAGATTGCTTGCTAAAACACAAACCCTTGTTGCAAGATTTGAGGGGGTCACACATGTTCTTGCTCAATTGTACAGTGCACCCCGCTCTAAGGGGCACTGGGTGAGAAACTCCTCCAGCGTGTTCATGTATTTTTCATTATTACCAGGGAGGCCCCATTCTCTTCCTGTCAATCCAGAAAACCAGCAAATCATAGGCATTTATAATGCTTACTGTTCATGCCAATATTTATCAGGTTTGAGTTAAATAAAATGTGTGACAGAATTCAGCTTCTGTATAGCAAGAACTGCAGATGCTGGAGTCAGAGATATCACTGTGCGGAGCTGGAGGAACACAGTAGGCCAGGCAGCATCAGAGGAGCAGGAAAGCTGACGTTTCTGGAATTCTGAAAAAGGGTCCCGACCCGAAACGTTAGCTTTCCTGCTCCTCTGATGTGGCCTAGCCTGCTGTGTTCCTCCAGCTCCACACTTTGTTATGTCAGCTTCTGCATAGTGTGGATGCTTTAAAACTAGTTGTATCCTGGCGTTCTCTGCGTCAGGTGGCAGCGTCTACCTGCGCACAGGTTCGTATAGTGTTTACTTGCACTGTTAACTTGGAAATAATGGACCCGGAAGTAGACAGTGGTTTGCAGAATACTCAAGCTCTTCGGAGGACTGTATTTCTATGTTGAGCTGGTGGACCAGACAGCTAATTGGATTGGCGAGCGGGCGGCTGAGGGTAGAAACATCGTTAACTCCATGCTCCCCCGTGACTGGCCAACACACTTTCGAAGATTCAGGAGACTGGGCTACACGCCTGCAAAACCCGTCTGCTTTAAATGTTTACACTATTAAGTTGTGTATGCGCGCAAGTGAATGTGTGTGTGCGTGTGTTCATTAAGTGTTTGTGAGGCTATACATGTGAGTTCTTTCCCAACGTCTAACTCCAGCATACTCAATCCATGATGTCTAGTATTTGGACACCAACTGAAAACCAACTTCAGGGGCTGGGTCTTATACTTGACACGAGACACCCAGAGCAACTGAGCTATTCTGAACATGGTCAAGGCAGCAGTCTCACAGATGAACAGTGGAAATGTTTTAATGACATCATCTGAGTGGGGCTGAAGAGGTTAAACATCTCTACTGCCTCATGCACAGCACTGGCTTACAACCAAATGAAACGAAGAAGTTCAATTCTGGAAGGCATTGAACACAAACATGTACCACCAAGTGCACTCAGAGGTGAACATGGTGCATTGGAGAGAGCACATTGAGCCCCAAAAACTTTATTGGCCTGGGCTTTCAAATGTTACCTCAATTACAAGGCACTCCTGTTGACCACAGTCACACCGTAAAGGCTGAATCTCACAATTGTCAATTATTTATAGACTAACTAATGGTTATTCTTCACTCTGCCCAGTCGAACTGTATCTGTGTGTTTGGGCATTTGAGTATGTGCATCCACATGCAAGTGAGCATGAATGCATGTACAGCTATGTCTCTGTGAATGAGGGTGTGTCTGTGTTGCGAGGGTGTGGTTGGGTGTATGCCTGAGAGAGTGCATGAATATCTCGATCAATCTCTGTGCTTGTGTGTTTGTATGACTGTGTCTCTGTGTTTGTATGAAAGTGTGCATCTGTATGAAGGTATGTGTAAGGCGTATGTATGTGTGCCCCTGTATGTGTAGTGTGTCATGCATTTAAGCGTTTGAATGTATGTGGGACTTTGTGTGTGTGTGAAAGTGTGCATATACATGTGAGCATTTAGTTGACAGTATGTGCATACAAGTTCGTGCAAAATACCCACATTCATGAAAATGGCAATTGTCAACCATGTCACCTTTAACCCAAAAGTAAAATCACACCACTCTGTCAGTGATCTTCAATATGCAGATGACACTTGTGTATCTGTCACTCAGAAACCAAGTTCCAGCTCATTGTCTATTCTTTCTCCAAAACACAAGAAAGCAGGGCTTTCGTTACCACTTCAGGCCATTTAAAGTCCTTTTTCAAACAGTTCTCACAGGACAATGGTTAGATCCTACAAATTATGAACCAGTTTCCATCACTTGTAAGCTTCCTCGTAACATAGACAGGCATAGAAGACAAAATTCATTGGTATCTCCAAAGCAAATGTTCCAAATTTCAAGGAAAGTTATAGTTATGGACCAAATCTCAAACTCAAAACTAAGATCATGCTTTCCTGGGCAGCAGTGATCCCTGTGCTCCTACATGCTTCAGAGGCTTTGACAATGCAGGCAGTAGGTACCTCAAAGCGCAGGGAAGTGCTACTGGCTATGCCTTTGCAAGATATTCCAAATCTACCGGCAAAAGAATTGTCCAACTCCAGCATCCTCAATCCAATATACCTTGTATTTAGACACCAACTGAAAACCAGGTTCACTGGGTGGGACTTATACTTGACACCAGACACCCAGAGCTATTCTGAACATGGTCAAGGCAGGAGTCTCAAAGATGAACAGTGGAAATGTTTTAGGGACATTCTCTGAGTGCCTGAAGAGGTTAAACATCTCTGCTGACTCATCCAGATCTCTCGCCTGCAACCCAAATGAAATGAAGTAGTTTAATTCTGGAAGGCACTGAACACAAACACATGCCACCAAGTGTGCTTAGAGGTGAAAATGATGCATTGGAGAGAGCACACAGAGCTCCAAAGACTTTAATAGCCTGGAATTTCAAGTGCTACCTCAATTACAGGATACTCCTGTTGACCACAGTCACATTGTGAAGGCTTAATCTCACAATTGTCAATTATTTATAGACTAACTAATGGTTATTCTTCACCCTGCCCTACCCCACTCCACTCCATGTAAAGAAGTGAGTCGGATCTGTTTGAGATCAGAATGATATCTAGTTGATATACCAGAGATTGGACATTTAACTCAAATCAACCCTGAATGGATTAAGTGCTTATTTTTGAACTGTGGCCTCTAAACTGACAACTGTTACTACTCCCAGACAGTGGTATACTGGACAAGTCAGATCCTATCTTGAAACCTTGCGTGACAAAACATGTGTTTAGTTTTTACAGTTCATTAACATGGAATCATTTACAAGAGGCAGATGTTCTTTAACAATAGAATGTAAATTTATTACACAAAATAAAGAAGGATATCAAACAAAGCCATATGAGTTAGAACGATCTCAACACAAGGTTTCAACATGTAACCCAATATTATCATTTTTCAATTCAAATCAGTTTCAGAGAAATTTTACTTCTATCTCAACTCTAAGTTTCTACTTAACTGACTCAGTAATTTTGCTTTCATGAATCTGAGAGACCATTTTATTATTCATTTCCAAGTCTGGGATATAATGCTAATGGTCTAAGCTTCTCAGTTCTAAGAATTTGTAGATTTCTATCCACTTCTCTTGGTTTGGAAGCTGCACAAACTGAAAGAGTGACTGCTTCTTCAGAACTAAAGCTGGGTTCTTCAGATTGGAGAAATTTTCATCCTTTTCAAAAGAACATGGAGTTCAGTTCATCTTAAACTTTGAACTATCTGTTCTGAAGTCAAAAACTCATCTAATTCCTTAATGTGTTTATCTATCACAAACTCAAAAAGTATAAACATGTACCCATTCATACTACAGTGGCCCTGCCTGACTCTTGACTGTAGTCACATGGATTCTTAGCATTGAATCATTTATGTAATACTCCAAATGACTTTGACCTCTTCAAAAAAAAAAAAAAGCCTTTACAGAATGGACACAATCCATCTACCTTCTATTTAAAATGCAAATTGTAAATCGTAACATTTACATATACATATCAAATAGCCTGCTTGTGCAGAGCAAATGCCCTCAAACTGCAAAAAAAAAAAGGGAGGTCAACTATTATAGCCGAGAGATAAATGTTAGCTCAGACACTTTTCTGTGGTCCAAAC
Organism: Ginglymostoma cirratum; assembly: GCA_024137785.1. Taxonomy (NCBI): domain Eukaryota; kingdom Metazoa; phylum Chordata; class Chondrichthyes; order Orectolobiformes; family Ginglymostomatidae; genus Ginglymostoma; species Ginglymostoma cirratum. The sequence continues at coordinate 1,401,328 of JAHRHZ010000036.1, forward strand.
AGTGGAGTCGGATGTTTTGCCAGAGAGCAGAGGATGGCTTGGTTGGACAGTGCAGTATTACCTCAGATGAACAAATCTCCAGAGTGGGCCTGGAACACACAATCTTCTGATACAGAGACAAATATAGAACCACCAAACTAAAACAGACTCCAACACTTGCTAATCAGATACCAGATCTGAATTCGTTGGCCGCATTTCTGAATATGGTTGCCTAGCAACCAGCATGTTTGGGTACAAGAGGATCCAATGAGATCTTCCAGGCAATATCATGAAAGATGGATTGGCTCTTATTTAGGTCATTGCTATTTTGTGGGATGCTAGTGCAAATAATTTAGTTGTCAAGTTGCATACAACATAACAGCACCTACAAGCAAGAAGCAACTAACCATAAGACAAAGAGCAGAAGTAAGCCATTTAGCTGTGTTTGTTCCATCATTCAGTGAGATCATGGCTGATCTGAAAATTTCTGAACTCCATTTACCTACCTTTTCCTCACATCCTTTGGTTCTCTTGATGATTAAAAGTCTGCTTATTTCAGCTTTGAATGTGGCAACCTCAATAGCACTCTGTGATAATTACACATGGTTGCTATCCTGAGTGGTTATGAAATAATTTGGGAAGGACAATGTGAAGAGCATAACGGCAAAATTTCTTTGCCTACCTGATAATTGATGAATTGCAGTCCAATGTGTCCTCCACACCACTTTCCACCCCACCCTCCCCACCTTGTATTTGGCTGCCTTGTCCTACTCCAAAACAAGCCTAAAAATGAAGAAATTGCCAAACAAGTAAGTTATTCACATGATTAGCGTCAGATGAAAACCCACGTGGAACATTTCCAGACAGTGCTTTAAAATGTTTGGTTTGCCAACATTATGCAATCTCTCGATGCTACAGAACCCAGTCTGAAGCCACAGACGCCCCACAATTATCTTTGAGAATGGTGGACTCTGTTAATGATGAGGCAGAATGTGTGTTAAACCTGAAGAGTTGCATACTCCATTCAAATATTAGGTGGCTTTGAGGGAGCTTTCGTGCAAATGAAACCTCACTACTGATGATTCCATACAGACCATTGGAGAGGCTATTTCTCCTGCAGGCATGTCTCTCATGCCACACTGAACTGAGGCAGTACAACTTCAGCCTTAATTAAGTCTTCATTTGGATTCAACATTATGATAATAAGTCCAACCACAACAGTAAAACAGTTAAAAACAAAGTACCAAATACGAACTTTAAAACATCTTACAAGCTATGAAAGATATAAAATGCAAAGTTTAGAACAGTCAATAGATGTTCAAAGGAAGTCTTTATGTAAAAAGTTCAATGATAATACTAGCAGAGGATCAACATGATTTTTTTTTAAAAACCAAAATATATAAAGTTTAATAAACCTGTGCATATTTAACATTTGGCCAAACGGATTGTATTTTTGGAGAGAAGGTAAAAGTTCAGGGGTATATGCCATTTCAGGACAGTCAGATTTCCTTAAAACTTCCAGGTTTTCACCCTTAGTATGGTACACAAATAAAATCCTATGGAATCAGTCCTATTAGCTATTTTACTAAATATTGAATTCCTCTTAATTTTGAGTATATCTGTTCACTCAAAGTATTTTAACCTGTAATGATAAATTTCATTTATCTCTTGTCTTTAGCAGTAAAATATCTCAAGGTGTTTAGGAGCGTTGAACCAATTTATACACTGAATCACACCAGATGTCATTAATTACAGGAGACTATAAGCTTGGAAAAGGAGAATCTTAAAGGAAGAAAGGGAGAGTGAAGGAACAACGGAGGGGGACGAAGGATGGAAATGTCAGAGCTTCAAGTGTGGTGGCGTAGTGGCAATGTTAGTGGACAAGTAATTCAGTACATGTTAATGTTCTGGAGATATGGCTTTTTCTTTGGACAAGAGTCCTTTCCTTGTGCCAGATTCTTTCACCTGCCTTCACAATGCTCTCCCCCCAGCTGGACTCCTCCCTTGGCCATTCACCTGCACTTGACCCCTTCATCACAAACTGTTGACATGACATTGGATGCCTCAATTTCTCCAAGCCTATAGCCGTTCCAACCTATCTGCCTCTGAACTGATTGCACTCTGTGCTCTCAGATCCAACCCTGACCTAGAGGTGAGATGCCTTGTGGGATACTAAGGAAAGTAGGGAGAGATAATAGATGCACTGGTAGTAATCTTCCAAGAATCTTTGGAGTCTGGAAAAGTCCCAGAGGACTGGAAAACTGCCAATGTAACACCTTTATTTAAAAAAGGAACAAGACAAAAAAAAAGGCAATTATAGTCTAGTTTGCTTAAAGTCTGTCATTGGGAAAATGAGTTTAAAGTGTACAATAGCAGAAAAATATTTAGAAATATGTAACGTGATGAAGTAGATTTAGCATGGCTTCATTAAGGAGAAACTTCGAAAATATTACTGAAATTGCTTGAGGAAGTAACAAGGGGGATAAAGGGGAAGCAATACATGTAATGTGGATTTTCAGAAGATATATTTGACAGTTATCACATTAGGCAGCTTAAGATTAAAGCATGGTGTTGGGGTAATGCAGTAGCAGATGACTGGTTAACTAATAGATTTGGGAAATTTTCAGGATGGAAACCTATAAGTAATGGAAAACCACAAGGATCAGTGTTAGAGCCATAATTATTTACTATATATATATATTAATAATTTGGATGAGGGAAGTGAATAGCCATGTTTGTGAACACCACAACAATAGGTGAGAAGGCAAGTGGTGAGGATGACAGTCTGCAGAGCAACATAGACAGGTTCAGCGAGTAGTCTAAAACCTGGTACATGGAATATAGTGTGGGAAAATGACAGATGATGGGGAGCTGAGTATTATTGAGAGAGAAAGACCGCAAAAAGCTAAAGCACAGAGGGATTTGGGAATCTCCATGCCTAAATCACAAAAAGCTAGCATACAAATTCAGCAGGGAAGACAAATGCAATGTTGGCCTTTATTTCAAAGGAAAGAGAGTAGAAATAGGGAGGTCTTGGCAAAACTACATTGGGTACTAGTTAGACCTCACCTAGAATACCGTGAGCAGTTTTGGGCCCCTTACCTAAAAGGGAGATACAATTGGCAATCAAAACAATCCAGAACGTTCTCTAGGTTAATCCTGAATATGGAAAGACTCTTATAAAGGAAAGGTCGAGTAGGTTGGGCCTGCACTCCATGGTCTTCAGAAATAGGACACACTGTATTAAGACACAAGATTCTTACGGGTTTTGGTAGGGTAATGTAGAAAAGTAGTTTCCCCTTGTGACAGTCTAGGACCAGAAGGATAATCTCAGTAAGGGGTTACCTATTTAAGACAGATGAACAGGAATTTCTTCAGAGAGAATTGAACCTGTGTAATTCTTTACTGTAGAATGCTGTCACGGCTGGGTTTTTAAGGGAAGCAAGGGTTACGGGGCAAAGGCAGGAAAGTGGAGTGAGCGTTATCAGATTAGGCATGATCTCATTGAATGGCAGAGCAGACACAATGAGCTGACTGGCCTACTTCTGTTTCTACATCTTATGGTCATTCTATTGCATGCTCCTAATCGCCATGCAATCATTGCAGAAGCCAGTAATTAGTGCACGAGGTCAATAAAGCTCTCTACCAAAAATACTTGAGCATCACCTAGGTCCATGACTGACTAATTTACAATCGTGCACAGCACTTCCTAAACAAAGGACGCAAAAATAACCTGCTTACTGGGACAAGATCTAATTCTTACATAGTTCTAAAGACATTAATCTCATTCAGTCTATGCTTCTTTAAATTAAAAAGCCCTAGTGTTTTCATAGCCAATTGTGGTAACAACAATTAGATAGTCTTCTGCATTGCCCAACATGTTTTCGTTCTACCATGTGCCACCTTTACTTTTAGCGATGACTTAGACTACTCTACCTCGATAAGAGATAAAAGGTCTACCTCGATAATTTGTGTGCCAAACCAGATACCAACATGTTCTTATTCATTATTTTGAGCATCACGTAAGTGCACTGTTCAGTCTAAGGTGGAGAGTGTCAGAACCAACTAAAAATGCTTTTTGATTTAGTGTTATGAGATACTCCAAGGGAAACAGTAAAGCTTCCAGAGATCATGAAAAGTGTTTCTCAAAGATTGTTTAGTGTTACCCATTAATCATTAAACTTAAGTTAAGAAACTCCACTCAAAGTAGCCTCGCACTAACTGCAGTTGAACATTTGTTAAAGACACCCATCTTGCTGTCTCCTTGCTAATTGGATTGGACTATTATTCTGTAACCAGGTGAAGAATGTCCCTTTTTTTTCTCTATTTTGGGCATCATCCATTTGCTGCACTGCGTGATACACTCTAGGCTACTGCACAATATTAGGGAATACTTTAAATCAGTAGATCTATGCATGTATGAATGAATGAATACAAATGACCAGAACTTTGTTTTCTCTGGCCACAGTGAAATGCAGCAATTACTACTTCGGTCTTTGAGGCCCAAACTGCTCTCTCTAGCTGTAAAAATAACAACAAACCACTAGCTTCTCCAACTGCTCATTATGGGGGGGTGGGGGGAAAAGGTGAGAGATTTGCAATCATGCGCTAGAAATATCCAAGTTCCACTCCCATATTAGGAACCAGTGAGATTAACACAAATTCATCTTTGCTTTTTAAATTAAACTGAGCCAGGAGGACACTACGAATATTAAGTCTACAAGTTCTTTGAAGAGTAATTTATTTCAAATAGGATTAAGGTTCTTGCATTTTTCTTCTCAGTACAAAAGATTGCCTACATTTTCTCCTAATGAAAATATACAGCAGTAACTGAAAAACAGAGTATAACAGTACAACAGACAAAGTAGATTAAAAAAAATAAATAAATTCAATTTTGATCTTTAGTAAACATTTCCAAAGTGAAGGCAGCATTCTGAAAGAACAAATGGCACTCATCTTTTTAAAAATACATCTGGACATACACAATGGAACCTTCTTCCAATGGCACAACAGAATCTCTGAAGAAACTTCAGACTGGTTTGGGGTTGTACTTCACTGGATAATACTGGAGGTAATTCTGTTGAAACTTCAATTGATTAATCAAAATAAATTAAAAGCAAAGCTGAGTTTTAAATGGGAAGCAGGAAGAAGAAGAAAATGCAAGGTATGATTATTTGTCAAAACGTGGGCTGCTAATTAAAATGTCCCTTTAATATTCAAACAGGAGCATGCTCTGTCTGAAGCAGTCTGTCAACCTGCCAACATTTGATCTCAACCCATGGTGCAGGCATTGTAATTTGCCATTTCTTTTCAAAAACTAAAATGTTGAAAAACTACAAAAACAAGGTTCTTTTCTGAAGCATGTGAATATATTTCAGGTGGTCGAATGTCAGACTGTGGCACAAATAAATTTCAGTGCCAGACCTCCCCATTTTCCCTAAACTACTACAGACAAAATTCATGGCTCTGTGTCTCAACTCTAACAGCAATCTGCCTAATAAACTACTGTACTAGTGTAACATTAGGCACACCTTTCCTGTTATAAATTCTCAAGATAAAGCAGCTGTATTTTGGACCAAATAAAAGACTTCATTAGAAAACAAAATTGCTGGAACTGAGTGATCTATATGACTTTAACATTAAGCAGTCAAAAGGACAAAATGTCAAAACAAACTACTTTTAGTCAGTGAAAATATATCATCCAGTTGAGTATTGAAAGGCATGTAGCCACCGGAAATATTTCTGTACACTCAAGTAACAGCCAGAACATGAGGCAAATGTTGACATGACAATTAACTTGATTCTTTGCAGGCAAAAGATAAGCAGACAAATAATTGCTGTGATCAGCACCTTTGTTTTACAAAATACAATGGAAAAACAATGAAATTACAGCCACAGAAATGCATCAAAATCTTCACCTCACCCTACAGGCAGATGAGCATGAGGTTGGGGTTACTATTAGGTATTTCAAAAGAGTAGGTACTTCAAAAGAGTAAAAAGAATTGGCTGCTTTTATTTCCAGCAGGTTTTCTTAGTTAAAATTTTGAGTTTGTGAAAAACACACTTTCCAAAAATGGAGGGAAAATATTTCACAATCTCAGGCTCATTTAAAATTAGAAAGTATGGTCCGTGTAAAATACCAGAGACAGATATAAAGAAAGTGCGTAAGAGTTAGCAATGAATGTGCTTGATTCAGGGACATAGAAAGGAACTTGACAGCAATAGCCAAAATCACTACTGCTAATGCTGGGACAATGAGGTGAAGTTGCTGAAGTGAGTGACAGTGTACACATCGAGTAATGGCCGTGCAGGGATTGAAAAACAAACAAACTGGTCAGAGCAGAGGTGAGTTATTACATTCAATCATTGAAATGAAACGGTTTACAGAGAATCAGGAGACTGATCCTTGGTGTAAAGCAGTGAGGTTGGACAAAGTGGACAGGTTGAAACACAGTCATGGTCCAGGTTCAGTACATTAGACACAAACCTACTCTTGACAGCTGGGCTGAGCAGAAGCATTTCAAAATCTGAAGAATAAAAGAAATTAAGATTTTGTGAAGATAAAGGTTGGGTGGGGAAATACATCAGCAATCACGGCCTCTATGTAGGACATACCTGAACACTATAAAGTACAGATAGAAATGTAGGATCAGGACACACAAAGTACTGGAAAAATAATCCAAATCAGTGATTAGGAAGGACTTCAACGTGAGTGATGAACACTTGGAATTGGTCAGGCAGGGTGGTGGAAACAAATACACAAGATGTGAGCTAGATGTCTACCTCCCACCCCTGAATCTCTGCAGCAAGCTAAACATGGTGCAAAAGGTCCAGTTTCATTCACATCTTTTGACTAAGTTGACCTCAATGAAGTGGGGAAATGGGAGAAGAGAGTTGGGCAGAAACGTTCAGAATTGTACTACCAATTTTGGTCAGATGGAATTGGGCTGGGTTTGGGACCATCCACTCAGCTGTCCCCAGATTTGAGAATATCCTGACAATGTGTCAGGCTAAAGTGCAAAAAACAAGTTTTGGTGAGACATCAGGGGTGCCCAGCACCTGTAGAATCATAACACAAGAATCAGTCAGGAGTATACAAGAGAAAAGGGGCTAAAATTAACCTGTTGGGGTAGGACTGTAGACGCTCTTAAAAAGGCAATCAAGCATTGAAACGATTGCTTAATGTAGGAGTTGCTGCAAGGCATATCCATGATCAAGTTGCATGTTAGAACTAAACTGGAAGTTTACAGTCCAGATTGAAAATACTAAAAAGTGAAGATGTGCTTTGGGGAAAACGAAGACTCACCAAGGACTACGTTTGCTGGAACAGAGAACCATTTTCCTTCCACAACACCATTGGAAATTGTTTTAAACGATAGGACAGACATGTCTGGTTTTCCACTTTTTGGACCTCATTTGAAAGTAAAAGTACATGACCATTATGAAAAAACATGATGCTGCATATAACATGACACACAAACTCATGTCTACATTGGAAAATCCAATTCCAAAAAATGAAACTGATTGTTTAAGCTCTTTCTTCAGACTGGCTGCTTCCTGGTGAAATGAAATTCTTTTCTGGCTACTATCAGCCAAATCGCCCTTCTCTTGTTTTATCAAGGTGCCAAGTCTCGGGTTTTGGGCTGGGTTCTGAGGATTGGCATTTTGTTCCTTATGGCCATTACCCAGTTGATATGGTACTTGTTTTCTATCCTTACTCTGATTATTTTCTAGAGCTGCTTTCTTTGTCTTATTGGCTTGCAATTCATATTCACTATATTTCAAGGAAATGTTGTCCACACTGTAATAAGACTTCAAAAATATTAGAACTTCTTTCTCATTCCACGTATGAAGGCCCTTAATCTCTTCATGACATGTGGGACAGTGGTCCGGAGTTGGCCATGCAACTTTAGGGAACATTGGATCCTCACTTGGAGCACCTAATAAAGCAAAAGAAAACAAAAAAAAATCAAAACCAAAAGAAATACTATATCCTAAATACCAATTGCAAACATTATTTTGAAAATGGATGTAAGCATTCAGAGATGAACCTCAATTTTTTTTTTGGGTTTGCAGTCTTCTAGAGCTATTTCTAAATTATTGTCAGTTAATGGATCAAAGTTTTAACCTTTCTTGCATAGGCTATCCAATCACAGAACATAATATTAAAGACACTGAGCAAAGATTTCACCGCATCGTAAAAGGTTTCATTGGATGCGTCAAAAAAAATAGGAAAAGGAAGTGAAGTAGACCATTCAGCCCGTTAAGCTGTATTTGTCATTCAATACGATATGGTTAACTTTCTACTTAATGTCATGTTATTGCTCTCCCAATACCTCTCTTTGCCTTTTAGCCTCTAGAAAACTATGGTTTAAATATACTGAACTGGCCTTCACAGGCGTCTGTGGTAGAGAACTCCACAGATTCGCCATTCAAGTGGCAAAATCGCTCATCTCAGTCCAAAATGAAACGTGACCTCTTATTCTCGAACACCAATGTCTCCCCGACCCCCAGCCAAGCGCAGAAACATTCTTGCACGCAGTCTATCCAGCCCTGGCAGAATTTTATATATTTCAATGAGATCCCCTCTTATTCTTCTAAAATCCAGTGAAGGCAAACCAGTCTATCCATCAGTACAACTGCAAATTTGAACACTTAACAAAAACCTTGTTTCGTTGAAAATTACAACTCACCCATTAGTTCCAACCTCTGCAGCATATGAGGAAACAGTTTTAAATGTATGAGGCCTTGTAGGCACTTACTTGCTAAGAATAATTCCACCTTTCTGCCCCCCCCCACTCCTTTCACCTGTAATCAGATCCAACATCCATGTGGCTAGCACTCAGATTAAATTTTAACAAAGAGTTAAACAAATGGATTTCTTTTTCCATTCCTATTTTCTATTCAGCTCTTGTGCTTAATGAAGGACAAATGTGTCAGAGTGGTCTTAATATTACCCAACTGAATAACAAGATTGAACTAATCCCACACTCAAATTCAGCCTTGAGAAGAAAATGTCACTTAAGCAACAGATAATTGAACACCTGGACATCGGTTGCTGTATTCATAGCAATTGGTATTTGTTATTCTTGCCCAGAAAAAAAAAAATCAGAATTTTCACTGCCCTTCATCTTGTTGAGATGCATTTCTATATAAGTCATAAATTCAGTAAATGTTAGGAAAATCTGTTGCTGGATGTCCTGCCAAATTACATAAATATAGTTAACATTCCATTAACGTGGAACGGTCACTAGGTGCCATTGTCAAGACTGATTAAATCAGTTAAGTTTCAATGTCCATTTGCATTTTGACCTCCAAACACCCCTAATGAATAATAAAGCTACAGTATGTTTCTTGACACTGTCTCAATACCTTGAAAATACATTGACAGTAAACATACAGACAAAAACATTTGGAGGTGGTTGGAAAGAGGAGAGAGAGAGAGAGCAAGAGAACACAGCCACAGCAACAGGTACACGGTGGAGGGGTGTGAGAATCGAGTGCACAGTCAAAGAAGGGGCTTCTGAGAGGGTTGTAAAAGGAGGGGAACGCAGTCAAGGTACTCCAGAGTATGGAAACTTGGCAGCTTAAAATAGTTGCCAGCGGCAGTGTGATAAAGCTGGAGTCAGATGAATGGAGTTGTAGGAATTGAGAAGGCTGCGAAATTAGTGAAGAGTCAGACTAGGTCAAGATTTAAACACAGAAGATAATTCTACAATTTATATGTTCAAGAACCTAAAATTATTAAAAAGACAGAACAGCAGTTGAATTACATGCAAGGCAGGATGGATGGGTCATCAAAATTCTCAATGAGCTGAAATTTACACAAACCAGTGAGGGAAAGCTAGCCAGTAGAGCATTGGAATAATCAAGTGAGGTGGTGACACAGAGATCCTGTGGCAGATAAGCAGAGAAAACTCAGAGCATTTTCCAGATAAACTCAGTAAGGAAACAGACCCTTCAGTCCAAACCAAGTCCACACCAGCCATGTTCCCAAACTAAACTAGCTCCACCTGCCTGCATTCGGCCTATATCATGAACTTATCCAAATATCTTTTCAATGGTGTAACTGTACCTACGTCCACTATTTTCTCTGGCAGCTCATTCCACATACTAACCACGGCATAAAAAAAAAAGTTGCCCTCATGTCCTTTTTAAAAAAATCTTTCTCCCATCACCTTAAAAATATGTCTTCTAGTTTTCAACTCCCACACCTCCGGGAAAAAGACCCTTATCAGTCACCTTAACTATGCCCCTCATGATTTTATAAATCTCACCCCTCAATCTCCTATACTCCAGCAAAAAAAAAAAGAGTTCAGCCTTTCCAGTCTTTTATTTCTCAAACCCTCCATTCCCAGCACCATGCTGGTAAATCTTTTCTGAACTCTCCCCGGTTTAATAATATCCTTCCTCTATCAGTGGGACCAGAACTGCACACAGTACTCCAGAAAAGACCTCACCAACATCCTGTACAACCTCAACATAACTTCCCAACTCCTGCACTCAAAAGTCTTGTTGTGGAAGGAAATCGTCTCATCTTTCCCTTTGATTAAACTGGCAATCATTTTAAATCTTTGTTGTTTGGTTACTGCCCTTTTTGCCAGAGGAGACTGTTTCTCAATACTTGCTCGATAATATCACTGTATAATTCTGAATGCCACTATCAAATTTGCCTTGGTTCTTCCCTATTTTAAGGAGAACATCTCCAGCCTATTGAAGACAAACACACTGCATTCTCTCACTGATGCTAAGTTACTATAGCATTTTTTTTGGGGGAGGTGGAGGAAGAGGAAAACAGGGCAGAAGATGTGCTATGATGGAGAATATAAAGTGGTTGCAGTGAGAAAAGGACTGAGGAGGTCACCACTAAGTCAGGTGGAAAATAAAAGTGAAATTGTGGGAAATAAAAACAACTGCTGGGAAAAGCTCAGCAAGTCTGACAGCATCTTTGGAGAAAAATCAGTTAACATTTCTGGTCCATTGGTCCTTCTTCAGAACTGGGACATCAGGTGGGAATCTGGAATTCACCTGACTATAAAGTAGTAGTAGAGGGTGAAACCCTAAAAACTTTTAAAGTATTCAGTTGTACACTTACAATATCTAGGCATACAGGATTATGGGGCAAGTACTGGAAAATGGGATTTTAATAGGTAGACAGTTGTTTTTGGTGCAGATTCAAAAGGATTGAAGGGCCTTTTTCTGTACTGCAGAGGTCTATAACTGTGAAAGACTGCTCAGGATAGCAGAAATTAAGTCAGTAGCAACAGTAGAGATTGGGTTGGAGCTGAAGTGGCTTCTTCCACTCCAATCCAATGTCTTGACAGTACTAGCTATTCATACACTAGTAATCTCAAGTGGGTTACTTCAGTATTGAAAGAAACAATAAAGACTTGATGCACAAAGCTAGTCCTAAACAAGAGTTTCACTTTATACAGCAACAAGAAATTCCAAATCATTGCAGAACAGGCTTGAGAGACTGAATTGTCAACTCTTGCTCTTGCATGTGAACAGTTCTAAACAATCAATTTTAAAGTTACAAATATTAGGAATATTGGTTTTGAAAGGCTTTCTTCAAATTTGCATAGAGTATTTTGTCTAAATTGGATATTCAAAACATTCCAACAAAATGAGAGAAGCATACCAAGCACAGGGGGCACATGCAAGACACAAGCCTTCCATCGAACAGTTATGCCCAGAATTAAGTAAAGCTAAGCATGTGAGCAGAATGCAAGTTATACTTGTTCTAAACAATAATAACCTATATAGTCTACATCATACCCAATGGCACACTACAAGTCATTGCAGATCATATGATCCCAGGGACTGAGTGGGAATCTTAAAAATACACCTATAGGAAATGAAAACCATTTCCTTCTACTTGCATGACCCCTTGTGCAATAAGTGCGATTTGCTAAGGTGACTATCCAGAACACACTGCACCTTTTATACTAAAAGTGCAATGAATAACTAGAGATAGATTGCAGCAGAGGAAAATTATATATTTGTGAATTTATACTTCCGTGCAGAATTGCAATGTGGAAGTTACACAGGCACTTTTCAAATATAAACGAATACAAAAAATAAATTAAAGAAAACAAAAGCCCAGTCTCCAGTTTCATTTTTAAATGAGAAAGGCCAAGAACTGCTGAAAGTTTTGTGTACATTGCGCCTAAAAAGGTATGGTCTGACAGACACATTGTTCAGTTTTAACTGCCTGCTCTACCAGCTGTTTCTTTGAAGCCTGTTCTGTATAGGCCTTGAGCCTGGTTAACAATTCAGTGCAACACAACTAAAACAAAACCAACTGGCTCCCACTCTGTGGGCTGTGAATAAGGGTTCTCTCTTTCACTGGTTATTGGTTGACAGCTTGTGTCATAAGTCTCCTGCGAAGGAACAGAGATGGGGGTGCACATGTGCGTGTGTATGTGTGTCAGGGTGTGAGCATGTGCCCGCGTGTGCGTGCACGGACAGTTTCTCAGAGGCCACAGTCATCCCTCATTTGATACTTATGTTTTAAAAACTCATTATTTGGAGACATGCAAGCCTACTCTGCATATAACAGCAAAACTTCAAAATAAATGTTACAACACAGCTGTCCAGTAGGACTTACGACTACATTTCTCCCATCTCATAAAACAGGCTGCTCTTCAGTTGCATGGGCAGAAGCACAGAGGTAGCTACTAGAAGTCGATCAGTGTAGCTGCAGCTGCAGAGCACAATTAATTTACGCACACCCCTGCTGTGGTGTTATTGTACATTTGTCAGTATCAATCATTGTTCTCGCCATTTGGTCTTGTGTTAGTAAATGGGTCCTATTTTATGGATCATTACACAGGCTTGGGTATTCAGTATATGGTATAGATAAGGAAAAATTTATCTGGAATAAACTGCGGCAACAATGCTTGAACAGACAGGCCACGCTGCCCTCTAAGGGTGGCCCTTCACAAAACGAAGGCAACCCATCTGTATTGGCTGCAATAATTCAAAAATCGCCTTTCAGAAGGTGCCCCCTCTTTTCCGTTTCAACATTAGCGAAACAGCACTTAACAGTCCACTTGCATTCAAGTGGTAATTGAATACAACTCAGACAATGACCTCACTTAACAATGGAGATACTGAACAAAACCTACAATTTACATATTACATGTTTACAACATCACAATATGTGCACACAACCAGGTTAAGTAAATCACAATTCACCAATGAAAATGTTCACAACTATTCAAAAATCCAAAAATGCTACTCATGACAGAAGAAAATATTTCTATTTGGAATAAATCAATATAGTGTGACCTCACATTAAATGTCTGGGCAGCGTTAACCCCAACTGAAATGAAATCTCAATAATACAGGAAAAAAAAAAAGAGAGGCTGCCTCTAGGCCCACCAACTCTTAAAAAGGCTGGAAAGGAAAGGAATCTGTTTAGGCAAAACTTGGAGGTAAGGTACCGCCACATCTACAACAAAATCAGATAGGTTGCAAATCTACAAATTAGGTCCAGAAGTAGGCCATTCAGGCCTTTGAGCCGGCTCTGCCATTCAATAAGGAGACAGCTGATTGGAATTCAGAACTCAAACCACATTCCCATCTAGATGTAATAATCTTTGATTCCATTGCCTGCCAAGAATCCATCCAACATTGCCTGAATATTAGTTGACCCTAAGTCCATCTTCAGAGGCAAAGAATTCTGGATTTAGCCAATAAAGAAAGTCTTTTCACGTCCATCTTGTCAAGACCATTCAGGGTACTATATATTTGAAACCAATCATCCGTCACTCTTCTAACTCTATTAAACCAAGCCTAGCATGTCCGATCTTCTCTTAAAGTGCAACTTGCACCTTCCAGGTGCTGGTCTGGTAATCTCCTCTAAATCACTTTACATTTACATCCTCGCTTAAATAAGGAAACCAAAACTGATGTGAGATGTGGTCTTTTAACATACATAACTGAAGCATAATTTTCTGGTGATTTAGAGAGTTTATAGTTGATGATTTAAGCAAAGGGACTGTAATAATTATTTTGTGTTAATTTGGTGAATTTCATTAAGGTGTTTTTCACAAAGTCCTTTGTTGGATCATATTATTGATAAGTTATGTTGCTTCGAGAGTGTGTTGGTAACGGATGTATTGCTATTAAAACAAATAAAAGCAATAATTGGAAGCGTGACTTTAAGGAGTTGGTTTTGTAAGTGATTATTGGTTTTCTTGCCTTATCTATTTTTCTTTTACCTTCTTTCTTAAAAATGAGAGATTGCCATTAGGTAGAAAATAAAAATGCAGTGTACGTGCACGAAAGGCCAGTTCCAGGGGATGTAGTGTTACAATGAAAATAACACTAAATTATGTAAGGCGATTTTAGGACACATAAGGGGTAGAGAAGCAGAGATTTAGGGATGCAAGCTGCACCGTGTGCAGGGCCATTATATAAGTGTTACTCAAAACCCCAAAAGATGACCAATTGAAGGCTCAAAATCCCCAATTAACCCAGGGGTTACCTCAGTTTAGGGAGACTGTAACATCTAAAGCAGGCACTTGCTCAAGGCACCATCAAGCAATCTCAAAGCAATTCAGATTTGTTTTTGAATTTTCAGTGGTCTGATTGCATGTCAGGAGTAAACATCAAAACTCAGGTTTGAAAAATTCCTGTGCCTATTGGCAGTCAGTGTATTTAAAAGTGAGGCCCTACATTGGCGTATTGCAATGTGAATGAGACACAGCCACATTTCGTGCACTTTAGATAACTTCACACAAACTATATTGCACAAGTTGTGTTGATGCAAAGTCAGTGAGAAATGCACAATACTAGACAATTAAATGCTGCATTTAGGGTTTCTACTAAAATAGAAATCAATCAAAATTTCCTGCTTTTGTTTGCTTTCATTACTTAAGAAGGTATAGACGATGCCATCATTTAAGAGATGTTAACTGCCACGAAATAGTAGAAAGGCAACTTCGCAGCCAGATGACCACGTCTTTGGAATGAATACAGAGTCGGAGCAGTAAGATTATTTTTTGGTGAATCTACAATGATGCAGCAAAACATCAGGATGCACAAACATTAGCTTCACTTGCCACAAATCAAACAAAGCAGAAGTTAGTGCCGGGAATCCACAATCGAGGTAAATAAACTGACCCAGGAGGAAGGAAAATGGAGGAACAAGGAAGGATAGATTGTAACAGGTGCAACTTTGCACAAGTGGGATCCAAACAACCATGACAACAGCAATGAGGAGGAAAAGGCAAGTGAGAATCCGGAAGACAGATTCAGTGCACCTCCAGTGGCTGAATCTCAGTTACGCAATTCTTTCCTGAAGTTTTATTTTTAAATTGTTGAAGCAATGGATGCATTTAATCCCATTCAGAATATATAAATAAAAAATTGCAAGTAATTTATCTTCTAACAATTATGACGACATCAGGCTTCCGTAGACTTTTGGACTTCAGAGCTGATCACTAAATCCCACAGCTCAGGTAATGATAAACATAAAAGTTTCTTCAAACACAAACATCAGGGACAATCCAGAAGGAGGAAAAAACCTGTGCCAAGATGTGTGCTTTTGTAAATCCTGGTGCACACCATTCTGCAGTTACTTTCTTGACTAGTTAGAGGATGAAATAAATTTTACCCTCAAGGCTGGTGACGATTTGCAGTTTTGTCACTGGCAGTTTATTAATAAATTAAGTTGTAGATTTTTACTTTAAAGTATGCTGGTTGGTAGCACTCCTACCTCAGTCAAAACATGCTGCGCGCAAGTCCCTTTCCAGGGTTTGGGCACAAAAATCAAGACAAATACTCATGCAGTATGAAAGGATTGAGTACCTAGTCCAACTAAGGATCCACTTGCTAGTCCAGAAGGATGAAAAAGATTCCTTGGCCCTAATATTTCAAAGAGGAGCATGGGAGTCATCCCTAGTATCTTGGCCAATAATTACATCAATCAAAACTGATATGGTCATTTTCATATTGCGGGAGTTTGCTGTGCATACATTGGTTTCTTTATTTATATAAATGATTTGGATGTGAACATACGAGATATGGTTAGCAAGTTTGAGATGACACCAAAGGAGGTTATCTCAGGGTACAACAGGGTCTTAATCAGATGGGCCAATGGGCCAAGGAGTGACAGATGGAGTTCAATTTACATAAATGTTAGGCGGTGCATTTTGGAAAGCCAATTCAGGGCAGGACTTATAAACTTAATGGCAGGATCCTCGGGAATGTTGCTGAACAAAGAGACCTTCGAGTGTAGGTTCATAGTTCCTTGAAAGTGGAGTCGCAGGTAGACAGGATAGTGATGAAGGCATTTGGTATGCTTGCCTTTATCGGTCAGTACATTGAGTATAGGAGTTGGGAGGTCATGTTGCGGCTGTACAGGACATTGGTTAGGCCACTTTTGGTATACTGCATTCAGTTCTGGTCTCCCTGCTATAGGAAGGATGTTGTGAAACTTGAAAGGGTGCAGACAAGATTTACAAGGATGTTGCCAGAGTGGAGGGTTTGAGCCACAGGCAGAGGCTGAATAGGTTGTGGAACATCAGAGGCTAAGGGGTGATCGTATAGAAGTTTATAAAATCATTAGCAGCATGGATTCCACAGGGTGGGGAGTCCAAAACTAGAGGGCATAGGTTTAAGGTGAGAGAGGAAAGATTTAAGAGGGAATCTAAGGGGCAACCTTTTCCACACAGGGTGGTTTGTGTATGGAATGAGCTGTCAGAGGAAGAGTCTAGTACAATTACAACATTTAAAAGGCATCTGGATGGGTAAATGATTAGGAAAGGTTTAGAGGGATGTGGGCCAAAATGCTAGCAAATGGGAGTAGATTAATTTAGGACATCTGGTCAGCATGGATGGGTTGGACTGAAGGGTCTATTGCCATGCTGTACAGCTCTACAACTCTATAAATACATTATGTTGCACTTCAGAAGTACTTAGCTGGCTGCAAGATACTTCGAGATGTCCAATGGTTATGAAAAACAACACGGAATTTTTTTAAAAAGTAGCACTTAAAGATACATTAACTGGATTAGTAGCTGCTATTGCACTATGGGTACTATTCAAAATCAGTGCCTGCATTCAGTGGTGTTATTCAGTAACAATACTATTACTGGCTGTGTACCACAACTGTAAGCATAACTCAGCATCTTCTGTGAACAGGAACATATGTTCAGTGTCCTTTTGACCAATCACATCTCTTCATATTATCAAAGCATTGAGGGACTTAATGGCATATGGGATTTTTCAGTATTTATTACCAATCTCTAATGGTTCTCAGGTGCTGGTGATGGGTCTTAGCCTCAAATGTCTACACTCCTTCTGATTATGATGTTATGCCATTAACGCTCAATGAAGAACTTGATTAGGGTTAAGCCATCAGATGAATGGATGGCAAGCTATGTTAAAATCAGAACACTGCATGTCTTGATGGGATTTGAGGTGACCATTCATTTGGTGTCATGGGACATTACACCACAGATATTACCACCTCCTGTTGGTCTCACATCTGAGGTATCTGCCTAACAGATGAGCTTGGTGTCATTTATTCTGTATGCAGTGCTGCAGACACTTACTTGCAGACACAAGATAAGCAATAAAACTATTTCGACAGAAATGCAAGCCTTTAGTGGTTTGTTCTGAACTGTCCAATGTTTCTCCGGAACATCAGCTACTGCTGATTCGCTATCTCTTTGTCCCCAAGTCGTAAGATTCCGACAAACGAGCACAAAATCTAGATATACATTCCATTGTACTGAAGGAAGCAATGCATTGTAAACAAGATGTTAAACCAAAGTACTGCCTGCCCTTGCAGATGAGCATAAAAGATCCCATGGCATCATTTTCTTAGAACAAAAGTATCCTACGTGGTCACTTGACCAATATAAATCACTCAAGCACCATCAATAAAAAGTAAATTACCTGGTCATTCTCACACTGCTGCATGTGGGACCTTGCTGGGTACCAGTTAGTTACAGCTGTAAACACTCGAGATATTCATGGGAGATGGCAAAATGTGTTACATTAGTGCTGGTTTTTTAAAAAAATATGCAGTTTGTTAGTTCAGTTTTGAAATCTTAGAACCCACACCCTCAATTTCTTTCTAAAGACAAACACAGTCACTGACTGTATTCAACATTATTGCAACACGACCTGGGGTGCCACGACTTGAAGTATCAAACAACTCAGCTCTTACCTGCCAGTCTGTTGTTCACTTCGTTGTGCTTTCTCCACAGCCAGAGAATGGCATCATCCAGTGTGGTCACTTTATCCATAGATTCTTTTGCCATTGCCTCAAAGTGCTGTGCACACTCCCTGCATCCAAAGAAATAATGAATGTATTTCCTGATAACCTGTAGAACTACTTGAGGGCTGTCGAATCCTAGACAGAAAGGGATGACAATTGTAAATAGCAATAAAAAAGGTCAATATACCTAACTGATCAATGGCTATTTCAATAGTCTCTATCTTCTCACATTTAACTTTTCCTTCCAAAGCACATTGGGTTCAAGAAGCTGCTCAGCACAGGATAAAATATTGGATGCCTCAGTCAAGAGTTAGGTCAAACATTTTTTCTTTCTTTAAAAAGCAAGCAAGCAAGCAAAAGACTTTTCACCCCAATTAAAAACAACATGCATGTGAAAACATTAATGGGCAGTGCAATTAGCAACAATTAAGAAACATTGCTCAAAGTACTGGCACTACCATGGACAAAGTATTGGGGAATTATTGACCCAAGTTTTGTGCAAATCAAAGAGAGAGGTGCAGGACTTGAACATATTCTCTTTACAAAGAACATGTCCACGCATTTGAATATCTGTCACCTCTTAGCAAGTGTAGATGAATTACACAAGATTAGAGTTTGAACATCATAAACTGGTTGATGGTGTGGTTATCTGCGCACGTAAGACTGTTCAGCAAGTTCTGCTCAATTATGCAGTCACAATCAACAGTTGATTTTTAATTTTGGGTTTTGCGAGAACAACCAGATGTGTACTCTGCCTGCTGCAAGCAACCAAATGAACACACTGTTTCTACCAGCCACTCTCCAAGATGTAAGCCCAAGAAACTGAAAAACGTTTTGTCAAAAAAACTCATCACCACATTTTTGTTTGCAATTATTTGTATTATTTGGCAGAAATACAAACAGAAACAGAAGACCTTAGAGACGAATTCATTCCAAGTTACCTACTAATTGTAAAATATATACTGCAATTCACAGCAACAGAATGAAATAACTTTTGAATTGATCCTCACATATACGGTCTCAGTCTTGTACCAAACTTGGAAAAGTTTAGCATAATCAGGTCACTGTTAATGAGCAAAACATGACACTTTACAATTTCAGGCAAAAGCACCAACTGTGTTAAACCAAACCAAGTCTGAAGCTTCATGTACTCTTATCCAATTTACTCAATTCTTTAAGGAACTGGTAAATTACACCAGTCTTTACGAGGCCTGAGTTTTAACATATCATTTGACCAGCAAGTCAATTACATTAGGGATGACTAGAGAGGTGGGTAATCCCTAACAACTTTTTCCCCAAGTAAATCAATGACAAATTACATTGGCAGACTTCATAAACCATGTAATCCAAACTTGTTTTTAAACCATTTTTGGATTGCCATTGTTCTGGTCTGAGAACTGTCGCAGTTATTTCCCAAAAGTAGCTTGATAGTAAGTGCACAGCCCAACACTTACTTCTGTGAACTTGAAATGCAAAACAACAGATATCCTCACCATGAGGACTCTTGTGGTACAATGGTATGGTCCCTGCCTCTGGACAGGGAAGTCAGGGCTCAAGTCACAGCTGCTCCAGTCATTTGCCTGACCAGGTTGATCAAAAGTATCTACATCGTGACCCTTTAGTTAAGGTGAACACCATTATAAACACGTGAAGGGAACACGAGCGGTCAACTCGGCCCTTTGAGCCCGCTGAGGCATTCAATAAGATCATGGCTGATCTGAATTTAATCTCAACTCTACATCCCTGTCTACTACCAATAATCTTTCACCCCTTGGCGAGTGAGAATGTGTACCTCTGCCTTAAAATATTTAAAGATTCTGCACTCATTGCCTTTTAAGGAAGGGAATTCCAGAAGGGACTCAACCCGCAGAAAAACAACATTTCCTCATGTCTCAAATGGGCAATGCCTTATTTTTAAAGCAAAACCCACAGTTTTAGACTTTCCCACAAGAGTAAACACCCTTTCTACGTCCTCTGGTCAAAGCCCCTCAGGATCCTTGTTTCAATTAAGTCACTCTTAACTCTTCTAAACTCGAGGACAAAGGCCTAGCTTGCCTAGCCTTCCTCTTGAGGCAAGGCACTCATTCCAGGTGTCTAGTAGACCTTCTCCGGACTGCTTCCGATGCATTAACATCTGATTAACAACACATTAACTAGACGGCACCCAAGTTTGTAAGCATTTCTGTGACTAGCCAAATTAAACTTGTGATCTATGATCGTGCGCAGGGGCTATGATACACATTATAGGACATTCAAGAACAGCTTGATACAACCAAATATCCTTTCCTGTATACCTATACGAATCACATGAAATGACAGCTCCATCTTTGAAGCTGTACGGGTTGGTATTTCAACCAAATACACTTTGTCTAGACCTCAGATATACTTGGACCTCAAAGTGCCTTCTGGGCTCCCTCCAACTTCAGGTCCTTGCATTGTGCTTTAATATTCCACCATCTACCCCTTGCTTCACCACCAATGTATTTTTCTCACTTCATACACAGGCACCAAATTAAACATTCAGTCTGCAATGTTCTTGTGGGGAAGCCAAGAATAAGACAGCGCAGGATACAAGGGTCTCCCATTTAAGACAGATGAGGAGGAATTTCCTCTGAGGGTCATTAATCTTTGAAATTCTTAGGTAGTAGTGGAAACTGGTTGATTGAACATATTTTGAACAGAGTTTGACAGATCTTTGATTGACAAAGGAGGAGTAGGAAAGTGTGTTAAGGCCACAATAAAATCAGCTATGATTTTATTGGAATGGTTGAGCAGCTTTGATAGCCTACACTGGCTCCCATTTATGATTTTATGCTCTGTACTCAAAAACCCTCCTGAATGCCTTCCTGTCACTCACCCTCAATTGTCTGGTAGCCCTGATATTTGGAAATATTCCAATCATGGAAGCTGCTCCTTCAGTGATCCTATAGCGATATCTCTGCTCTTTGTCTGCACCAAGTATCAATCTCGTCACTCGAAGGCTTTCAAGGCACTGTGCTATTAGGAAAAGAGCTCCAGGATTTTGACTAAGCAACAGTGAGGAAACAGCAATCTCGTTTCAAGTCAGGATGGCATGTGACTTCAAGGGAAACTCAGAGGTGGAGGTGTCCCCATGAATCTACTGTCCTTGCCCTTCTCGATGATAGAGGTCAGGTACTTCAAAAAGGGAGGTCTAAGTAACCTTGCGGAGTTACTGCAGTGCATCTTATAGATTGCACATGCTGCTGCTATTGTGCATCAGCGGGAAAGGGAGTGAATATTGAAGATAGTGGTTCAGGCACCAAACAGGATGTTTTACCCTGGACAAACAAATCATCCACTCCCTCACACTGCACGCAAAACCTCTTCAACCTGATAATCCTCATTTCTTCCCAACCACTTTCCTCCTCTAGTATTTCCTGGTAGGACATTCAATAGTCTTTTCAATGTAACATTTCCTAGGCCCTGCTGCATGCCAACTCCGTTCATCTCGGCCTCAACCAGGAAACTATTGAAATGGTAGATAAAGTCCAAGATTGCCTGAAAAATTATTAAACTTGTATTCTTTATGAAAATGGTCACTGTACAATATTAGTCAGAGACTCTCAAGAACTTGGGCATTGATTTCAAGCAAGTTCCCAGAACTTTCAGCAAAATATACTGCATGCACAGCCTATTCAAATGGTAAATTTGAGGGGATAGAACTCAGATTATTTCTAACAGTGGAAATAAAACTAAGGAGCTTTTTTTAAAGCAAGGATATGGAAGGCAATTTGAAACACCTTAAAGTAATGTTCTTTACAAAGTTCTCAATGACAAAATAGACAACTGTGGAATTTAAGACTTCTAGTGAAAAAGACTATTTGAACACAGCTTTCTAAAGCAAAGCTTCATTATAAATCTGAAGCAATATGATTGGAAATCATTCTTTTCAGGGACTACAGATAGTACCTAATCTTTTATTTCAGAGGAGGCCTTGCACTGAATTTGTTAGCCCCCTCATCTGGTAGAAAGATTGATACGCAAAGAACTCAGAATATCAAACGACAAGGCTGAACTAAATTTAATGTTAAAGCAGGCCCATTATCAGAGTACAAATTAGCCTTGTGGCCCTTGGATTTACCTGATAGCATCAACACCACAATCTTTATAAATGATTGGCAAAAGATGGGGCTAGTGTAAATACTCACTCTCTTAGATTCCTATTAATAAGATCTTTTAAAGGGTGTGGGAAGACAATTGTGGTTCTTATGGGGCAGATATTTCTAATCCCAGTTAGAGACTGAAATAATTGAAGATACTCAGCAGGGAGATATAAAGGAGTCCAGAAACAAAAGATTCAGAGCTGGACTGTATAAGTAGAGGGACAAAAAGATGCGCCATGAGATTTGTTCTTTTCTTTAACTAAAGCAGCATTGTCTAGTCACAAATCTGGCCTGGGTAACTTGTAACTACATGTTACTTCAGTAGAAAGGTCATTTCACAAAATACAATACAGCTGTGTTGATATTTACTTAAAGATTTAGCACCATTCAGTAATTGAGGAACTAAAATACTCAATCCAAAAACACTTACCCTTTTTGTCACAACAATCTACCAGCCAATGCGGGAAAATGATAAAATATACATGCCAGCATTGTGCAAAATGGCTTTGAATTACATTCGTGCATCCTAACAATGGCAATTTCTCATTTGAAAAAAGAACAATTTTCTTAATTAGAAGTGCTATTAGTCTTATTTTGATTCTGAATCAGTCACAATATGGCTTATACGCTGAACACTAACAGTTAATTTTCTTGGTTTTACTTCAAAATTCTAACATTTATTATGATGGGGTACATGTCCCCTTTCAAAAGTTTTTTTCTTGCTAAAGTGGGCAGTACAGAAATTTTTTTTTACAAGCTCACCAGCCTCCACAAAAACCCAGATTTGACTTCTTCCCACTCTGCGTCTAACAGGAGCTATGTTCCCAGCTTCACTGCCTCACTTGCTCAAATGCAGTCACTTTTCAGACTAGGTGTCATCAAATGATCCATTTCCTCATTAAACAGCAGTTAAATTCTAACTGATTGCTATAAACAAACAAACAGTTATGGACAATTAGCATGTGGCCTTGAAATTAAATTTTGGTCAATTTAAAAGTTGCTTTGCTATTGAGGTCAACACAAAACATTTTTGTTGCTATAGAACCAGCTTTTCACCCTTGTTACTATAATCATCACAGAGAACATACTAATGTAGTCGAAGGTTTATTTTCAAGTACAGAAATGGATAATCTCACACCGACTTATGTATAGGAATGCAAATAACGGGAAAAACAAAGGAAGGCTGGTAACAGAGAGAGGGAGAGGAGAAAAGAGCAAGTGATTGGAAACACATAACAGACCAAGTGGAAAGTTATTGCAACATTGGTAACTAAACTAAGCCCTAACTGTTATGGCTTGACATGGGCACATCCGTAACCAACACTAGCTGTAAATTGTGCAAAATTACTTCCCTTCAATACCAATATCATTTGCCTTAAACAGCAAAAAATAATATGAGTGGTGGTATTTTTAAAAACATTTTGGCCAATTTTTCCTTCAGTAAAATTCTTGATTAATGACCCGAGGATGTAAATACTCATCTCAATATCTAAATTATGGGCAAACGTTAGTTTGATTAGCACTTAAGGAAGAATAAACATTAGCTTATGTAGTTGAAACTGTCATTCAGATGCTAATTGACCGATACCCTTATCAGTAGTAATGTTGAAGTCTAATGTAGTCCGAAACATTCTCCATTTAGGTTCAATGTAGATTGCATATTTAAAGCAACTATTTGTAATAACTTATGCTTCAAAAAAAGCATGTGTTGCCATTTATTTGCACATTACAGAATCTTAATATAGCACGTTATAAAATTAGCCTATGATTTACCAGCATAAATATTTAATCACTAGCATTTTTTTTTGAGACTTACTTTGTTAAGAGGTGGATTTACATTTGGTTAAAACACACTTTTTAAACCTGCAGTCCTTGCTACCATAATCCCAATTTCTGCAATTTAATTTATCCTAATCTTTAAAGTGGACAACAACCTAAACCGACCTGCAGTGAAGGGTTAGAGGATCTTCCCTACTTACTCTAGTCAATATATCTAAGCAATAAGTAGCAGACATTTTTACAAATAATGCAGCTGTCTCAGATGACAGCTCCCAAAATAACAAGAGAACAGTAACCCACAGCAGAAACTATCATCTCACTGTGCAAATGTCAAAGATCAGCTAAACTATTCCCTGATTTTACCTCCACCTCTCATGAAGGAAACAATTCATTCCAGAATAGTTAGTTGCAGGCTTAACAAATTGATCATTAAATGCAAAAAATGTTTACTAATGCCTACCACAGGCAGTCCAGTCCCTGACATTTTTCAAGCAGGGGTCACTGCATCAGGAAGAATCAATCTGATTTTTAACTAGTTGAGAGGAACAACGATAATCTCATGTACCCTGCTGAGATCAGCCAACTCAGCACACAAAAGATTAAACACAGGCCAGAGCTCAGATTGTACTGTATCAAGTAACAAAAAAGGATCACAATGATTGGGATCAGTAATTAAGAAATGAGAAAAAGAAACTCAGCAGGTGAATTGACGCAGTTTTGCCTGAAGAGCAAATGGCACTATTTGCAAATTAAACAGCTGAAATAAGGACCAATATATTGGATAAAGAGGACAAAACCTCCACTAGAGACAAGGAACTCGAAGAGTCAGATAAAAGGCAAAAGTACTGAGGATGCGAGGACTTCCTTTTTTTGTATTCACCTCCCCCATGGTGGGTCACAGCCAGGCCCCTCGGCAGCATATCAGCTGGTCTCTTAGTGACTCATGGCAATGTCTCAGCTCAGCATGAGAGTGGATCCTGCCCGGTCACGTCCCCGACGCACCAGGAGAAATTGGTGAGGCAGTAGTTCCAGCAGCAGTGATGGCGTCAACAGCAGACAGCTAAGGTCTCCCCGGAGAGCAAGATAAGCACAGGACTCAAAGACTGTTGAACTTTATTGCTGTAGTTTAAACTACAAAAGACTTTAAAGTAAACTATTACTCATTTCTTTATTTTTCTACTATTCTATGAAGTAGTGCTTAACTTTTAAAACTCTTGTTTCTCTTACTACTTTGTACCCAAGATTTTTTTTGTACCTAGGTACCTTGGTACCGAAGATGGCACCATGTGTGGTGACATTATGCACTTTTTGCTGTACTCAAGTACACCTGACAACAATACCTAAAATCTAAACAGTGAGTGCAGGAGAAACACAGTTCTGACATCAACGGATAGAAAAATAGATAGAAAACATTTCAAGTCCAATATGGCTCTTCTTTGGGTCCAAAGAGTCACAGTGGATTTGATATGTTAATTCTGTTTCTCCCCGCTCTGGCGTTGCCATCACCAGATAGAACCTTGCATCACTCCAGGGATCAAGCACATCGAAGACTTACAGTTAAGGGCCCAACTATGGAAAAGTTATCTTGGGAATTTCCATTTGTCAAATGAGATACTAAGTCACCTGCTCCAACAGCTGGCCAAAAAATATTTCACTGTATTATTCTGAATAGCAGAGAAGTTCTGTCGGATGTTTTGGTCAATATTTATCCCTCAACAACTATCACAAGAACAGATTATCTGGTCTTTATCACATTGCCAGTTGTCGTGTGAATGCATACGAACAGATTGCCATGTTTCCTGTATTGCAAAGGACACTACACTTCAAAGATATAATCTATTGGATGTTAAACATTTGGCATGATCAAAAGTTGTAGTGGTGCTACATAAATGCAAATTCTGTCTCACTACACGCTTATTGTTCTTTGGAGTATAATACATGGTGTTAGGGGTACATTTTTATCCCCTTGGATATGGAGCTGTTTGGACATCTTGGATTAAAAAAGGTCTACTAGGAAGGGGCATGAGTGTTATTGGAATGGTTCAACAGTAATGAACTGTGAAAATTATACACAAGTCAAGGCTTCAGAAAGGACGTAAGCAAAGCTCTTAAGAACTAATGGATGCAGTTTACAGCTTTAATTGCTGGACAAACTTCGCTTGCATGAGATGAGACTTATAGGCTGAAAGCTGCCTGACAACATTCTTCTGAAGTTAGTTTCTGTCCTTCCTTCCCCACCACCCACTCCTTCCCACCTGCCAAGGTCTTATACATAAAGGAGGAAAAAGACAACATCCAAAATATGCAGTAAACAAATCTCTTTCTCTCTTCTAAAAAGAAGAAACCTCACAGCATGACAAGCCATGCAGAACCTGAGAAAATTCCAGATATCATGACCTCGATTCCTTCATAAACTCTGAAAGCTGAGTGGTTGCTTCTAATCAAAGACCTAGTTTAAACTAACTTTTCATATGAACTGAAATCAGAAGATTTACAATTATTCTATGGCAGTCAGCACTTTAATCTAATTGAAAGGAAACCTGGGAAACAGTGAGAAGTCATCACACTTTATTCCTTTAACTCATACCCTTTGCCCATGGGTATGTCTCTCACACTCCTCACTATTTGTAAACCTATACCTTCTCTGGAGAGCTGGATTGTCATGCTTTTCATTTAAATATGCTTGATCATGATTAGGGTCTTTGTTTAATTCCAGAATATAACTTGGATATTGACTAGTTTTGCCATTTGTTTATTATATATAAAAAACTGTTTATACAAGTTAGAACATAGAACAGTACAGCACAGTATAGACCCTTCGGCCCACAATGTTGTGCCGGCATATTACCCTGTTCTAAGATCAAACTACCCTGGAGTTTATTGAAGAAACCTGGTGAAAATCTTTTTTCTGGACAACAGCAATAAATTGAAAACTATTTGGTTATTTTGGAGAATCAAAACATTTACACTAATGGTGTAACGCATGGAGTAGCAAGGTTCGATTAGCAGCATTTTCCTCCCCTTTGTTGTAATAGGAAGGACTGCAGCTACATTTGTTGCAGTTTGGATCTCCTACAAGTCTCCTCTTCCAAGTTACATACATATAAAGGTCTACTCCAAAGTGTAATATGCCATCGCCTATCATTTAAAAATACAACCAAGGTGCTCATGTGATTCAATGGTATGCTTGATGCTTCTCAAAAGTAATGCTGTAGTTGCATTATCCTGTGGTGAGGGCCAAATAATGAAAGGCAATCATATCTCTGCAATCAAATTATTTTAGAATTAAATAGATGATGAGAATGCATTAGACACCTCTATACTTACACACACAGTTCTGGTTCATATATAGAAAAAAGCTAATTTGCTTTCACCCCAGTAGCTCCACTGAGTCATCTTTAAACTACCAGAATTCATCCTCTATGTGTTACTACAGCTTAAGTTTCTTAAAATGAAATACAACTTTTAATTTAATACATGATAAGTCAGTGATGGATAAAGTGTGGAACAAAAATAAAGTTGCTGGAAAAGCTCAGCAGGTCTGGCAGCACCTGTGGAGGAGAAAACTGAGTTAACGCTTCGGGTCCG
>JAHRHZ010000036.1:1429435-1477851 GCA_024137785.1 Ginglymostoma cirratum
CGGACCCGAAGCGTTAACTCAGTTTTCTCCTCCACAGGTGCTGCCAGACCTGCTGAGCTTTTCCAGCAACTTTATTTTTGTTCCTAATTTATAGCATCCGCAGTTCTTTTGGTTTTTATTATTACGGATAACGTGTTCAGGGCAAATCTATAATGTTCAAGCTTTCTGGTCATTAGTATCATTGTAATTCTTTCTGGGTTACAGAGATAAAGTAACTTTGGAAAGAGTTGTTTTACCAGGAAGGATGTGCATTGTAGGACGTGTCGCAGCATGTACTGTCAAGGTATGGAAGAGTGTCCAAAGTGAGCATGGGTAACCTCTGTACTGGGGCTGGCTGCCCTGGCAGCCAACCCACTCTACACGATTTGTAAGAAACATTCCAGATATCTGCAAGAGAAGGATGCACAGAAAATATGAACTTGATGCTTAGGCGGTCATCATACATTGGGATGTACAAACATCTTGACACAGCCGGATAGACTGGGTGCCAGGATGATGTTTTCCCTATCCAGGTAGTCCAGAAGAGGAAGTCATTTTCTCAGGTTATCCAGTAAATCGTGTAGGACTTAAGGAGGAAAGTCTGCTTCACTTGAGGTTGGTAAAACCTGTGGAATTCTCTATAAGACCGTGGACACCAAGTCATGGAATACATGTAAAAGGAGGTAACAAGCAAGTTAGACAAAGGAGAGCCAGTGACCGTGATTTACTTGGATTTCCAGAGGGCCTTTGACAAGATACAACACAAGAGGAGAGTAAATAAGAGCCCATGGTGTTGGGGGCAAGGTACTGCATGGATAGAGGATAGACGGATTGGCAGAAGGCAGAAAGTAGTGATAGGAGGGCTCTTTACCATGACAGCCAGTGACTAAGGAGATCCATGTTGGGACCACAACTATTCACGTTATAAATTAATGATTTAGACAAAAGAACTGAGAGAATTGTCGTTAAGTTTACAGATGACACAAAGATAAATGGAGTGTTAAAGGTTAAGATAAAACCATGAATGGCTAGAAAGCAGTTTGCTTGTGGGCAAGTATTTTCAGACAGTGAGATAAGACATTTAAAGATATGGTTTTCGGATTGAAATCTCAGCTGTAAAAAAGGGATAGGAAGCAGGAAAATAATATTTATTCACATGGTAACAGTGAATTGGAGAGTCACAGCTCTATTAGTTTCTTCCAAAATAAATCCAGTTAATTAAGAACTTTCCCCTATATTTATATTACCTGCAGAAGTCTGAGACATTACTACAACTCAAAAAAAGAATCCACTTTAGTAATGACAGCTAGTGGTTTCAGTGACAAACAAGACACTTACCCTCATTTTGTTATTCACCAAATCGAGGATTGCGTTGTATGGGATTTTATCCAACGGGAGGCTCACTAACCACTCCTGAAGCATTTCCAGTAACTTCACGGCTGGTTGCTGACCAGGGAACAGCTGTCAAAGAAGAAGAAAATAGCTACTTGTGAAACCCGATTTCCCTAGTTGTTGAAGATTAGCAAAGGAACAGGATATGATCATTTACCAACTTTGGTGAAAGAAGGCTTTCAATCTCAATGGTAGTTAGTAGTCAGTGTGCACAATTTATAGTTAACAGACCCATCTGGTGATCGATAATGATAACGTAATTCTGCTTGCTTAGTGAGAGCCATTTCCCAGTTAACTTTTGTTTAAAAGTTTTAAGGTTTTAGGTTACAGGATATTACTGCCTTGGTGATGATTTCTGGCAATCATTTTCACGGGATCACAGTAGAGCACACATGAAATCCTACTATTACTACAATCAATTTCTTAGTTATACAGCCATTGAGTCACGTTCAAGGGAGTGGCCCTTTTGGGGCTCAGCAGTAGTGTGCCAAACCCTGGACCGAGAGACTCGGGTTCGAGTCCCATCTGCTCCAGAGGTGTGTTATAAATCTCTGAACAGATTGATTAGAAAATTTGGTTAAATTTTTATAAAAAGGCTTGAGGGGCTGTGGATTTATTGAAGTCTGTGACGAAAGACAGCCCCATCAACATTCAAGAATGAGTTAGATGGTTCAGGACAAGAGGATAAAAAGGAATGAGAACAGAATGGTCTTATGGGATAAAGATTACGGTGAGTGCGGATTAATAGTAGCAGCCTGGTTCAGTGTAACGGTCCAATTCTATGTTTCATTTTCTGTGCAATTCTCAACCAACGACAAGGCTAAACAATCCCATGCTTTCAAATAAATATGAATATTGCAAGTTGAGAAACACAAGCAAAAATGAAGGTTAACTGTATTCAGACAGGCAAGAAAGCAATCCTCAATTATGTCCCAAAGCTCAGCAATCTTTCCCTGCTACCACCCTACCCCAGTGGGCAATGCATGGAACAGAATTATAGATCAAATCAGCCAATACATTTTTGATCAACACTGACCTTATTTCTAATGAGAAATAAGGCAGAGTGCTATAGCAACCTGACTTGGAAATGTAAATTGTTGTTCCTTCACCGTCACTGGTCAAAATTCTCACCCCAACAGCATTTTGGGTACAATCACTAATATGTGAATGGTAGACTTCCAAAAGGCAGTTCATCATTACCTTCTTTTGGGCACTTAGGATGCACAGTAAATGCTGGCCTTGCCAGTAATATCCATATCCTAAGGGTAAATGAAAGAGAACTCAGATGTGTGATGTTCCTAAATAAATAGGAATCATGTTTACCCCCCACTATCCCACCACTCAAACCTTCCCTCTCTTCCTCTCCACAAATACAAGCCAAAATCTACCTTAAGCTTGCCAAATCCCAATAACAGATGCTACGATTCATTACTCTATTAGATTTCCTTCTGCCACCAAGGGACATCTGCAAATTGTTGTAGACAGATTGTACTTCATATGATTAACAAATGACATTTCAATTCAAAAGATAGCTTTGCAAGCAATATAGTTTATTTGATTTGAGATTGTTTCAAAAACAAAACAACAGCAATACGTTCTGTGCCAAAACCAGGAATCATAATCCAAACTCAGTACATAATCCTGTAGGGATTGAGCAGGGTGGTTTCACCTGTATTACAGGGCAGAGTGGCTGTCCAAGGAAATTAAAAAGGTGCTGCACAAATTAATTGTGGACAGGATACAAAAGAAAAAACCATGCTAAAAGTGGGCATATTTGCAACTAGCTGTGTATTGACACAAAACTAACAGTGCAGCATTATGGCCTTTGTCATGACAGCCGAAGGGGCAGATTCAATTTACAGGATACTGATTCCAGGCATGATCAAGGTTGGGGATGGAGAGTTGGGAGAGAAAAGAACAACATGCATTAGATCATATTAGGATGATTACAATAACTACAAAATGGTTTGGGAGTCAGGAATTTACATGAGTGCAATACAAAACAGATTTCTTCACTAGTCAATGAATTCAAGTGCAAGTCTTCTCCCACCTTTGGTTTTCACATTGTAGAATGTGAACCCAGAATGTAAACTGGAAAAGAAATAAAGTACCCACACCGTCCATAACACTCCCCTGTGGAACAACCTCCAGAGAAAATAAAGAGTGGTGCATTTACTGCATTCACTTAAGCATGTGAAAAATGTTTTGTTGCAATAGTCTCAAATGCTGAAAAGGCAGAATGCCAAGCATTGAGCAACACAATTTGGAAATCTTGAAAGGCCAAGTGTTACTGAAAAGTCTGGGAGAAACTAAATCCTCCTGTCTGTTAGAGAATCAAACCTGTGGATGTCACACTTTCCTTTAAGAAGGTGCATTGCTAATCTGGCCATCACGTTATCTCAGCCTATTGATGTCATTTAGTTGAAGGGCCATTAGGAAATAAGGGAAAATTGCATTTATAAAGCTTCAAACTAAAAACCAGGAGAATTCTATGCTATTCTTCAATCCAATAAATATTTCACCAAAATTTTTTAAAAATTGTAAACAGGATAAGTTAACAGCAAAAGAACCTTTGAGAGCTACTTTCTTCAGAACGTAGCAAGGACTACTTTGGCAAAGGCTGAATGCTTGAGGGCACTTAGAACTATTCCCAATAGAACAGTCAAAAGAACTGAAATATTAGATCAAAGGCTTTTTCTCCCTCCCCCAAACACACTAACCATACTGAAAATGTGTTTGTCCAACTACAGAAGGAAAATTTGCTCACTGGCAGTAACAATTTAGGGGTTCTGATAAGGCTGTGTTTTACTGAATCTAATTACTGCACTAAAGTGACTATGTGGTTTTGCACCAGTCAGTCTCCAATTGACTGAGCCTCCAATATTATTAATTTAGTTGCTATGGAAGCATACTTAATACAGGGCGAGTGTTTACCTGATTCTCAGGAGGATCAGCTTTGGGTCACACACGGGTTGAGTATCTTTGGAACTCCTTGCCACAGAGAGCTGTGGGGGCAGAGTCCTTGTGTTTATTTAAGGAGGAGATAGATTGATTCTTGATCAGTTGGGGAACAAAGGGTTATGGGGAAAGGACAAGAAAGCGGATCTAAGGAATATCAGATCAGCCACCGTCCTTTTGAACAGCCGAGCAGGTTTGAAGGCCGAACAGTCTACTCCTGTTCCCATTTCTTATGTACTCCAGAATCACAGAGCATCATAGGAGCCTAACATTAAAGGCAAATACTGTAAATTTTAAACACCAGAAAGGTTGGAAAAACTTAGAATCTGTTGAGAGACCAAGAGCTCATGCTTTAAGTCAAATGACTCTATGGAGCAGAAGACACAATGAGAGCCAGAAACTGCAAGGAATTCCAACAATAGTCAGATCCAGAAAGTTTAGCATTGGCTGTTCATGATCTGCACACAGAGTCCTCAAAGTTCAGTCACTGAGACATTGGACATTGGACATTGGAGGCCCCATGTGCAAAGTTTAAGATCTCTTGTAGGTAAGTGATAAAGCTTCCAGTGTCAGGTTGAGAAAGCGCAAGTTAATAAACTATTTACATCTCAGACCAAGAGTTGCTGCTGTAGTGGGCACATGCCATATGATGCAACCACAGTAAAAAGAAATCAAGGGCCAGAGAAGCAATTTTGGAAATCAAAAGAGGTTGCAGATCTGGGAATGCACAGAGCTAAAATTAAACTGATGAAGGAGCAAATCAGAAGCATACAAGATCTGTTGAAAGAATAATTTTAGGAGAATCAGTAGTAAGCCAGTAGGAGGCACCAAAAAGGGAGATCCTGAGGACAAAAAGACGACATGTCCCTTCCAAAAATAAGAATAGTACTGCCAAGTCTAGAATCCTACAGTTGTCTCATCTTTCCCTGCACTTTCCTAAACAGAAAAAGCAAGCTTGTGATAGTCACAAAAAAACTCCTAGAAGAGTATAGACGGTACAGGGATCAAGCAAAAATGAATTATGGAAATCAAAGAGAGGACATAATATTCATATTTTTTCAGGATAAAGAAACATCCAAATGTTTTACTAGTATGCTAACACCAAAAGGAAAGTTAAGGAAATAAGTGACACCTATCAGAGATGAAGGAAGGGTTATGGGAAGAACTTCAAATGAATTTTTCATCTCCCTATTCACAAAGGATAAGGAATACGTGGACACGGTAATCCAAGAGGAGCCCTTTGAAATACAGAACAATATAACCATAACAAGAGGGGAAGTGTTAGAGGAGTTGGAATCCTTGAAAGTGGATGAGTCGCCAGGGCCAAATGGATTGTTCCCCTAGGATTCTGAATGAGGTCAGGGAGGAAATAGTGGATGCTTTGAGGATTATTTTCCAATTTTCACTAGCCAGAGGTGAGGTGCTAGAGGACTGGAGGAATGCAAGTGTAGTTCTGTTTAAAAAGGGTAAAAAGGAAATGCCAAACAATTATAAGCTCAATTAGTCTTACTTCGGTGGTGGGTAAATTGTTAGAATGAATCCTGAGAGATCAGATAAACTTTCACTTTGAAAGGCATGTACTAGTCAGAGATAGTCAGCAAGGCTTTATTAAGGAAGGTCGTGCCTTACAAATATGATTTCACTTTTTGAAGTGACAAAGAGGATTGATAACGGTAGTGCAGTGGATACTGTCTGCATGGATCTTACCAAGGCAGTTGATAAGGTCTCGCATGGCAGAATGGTCCAAAAAACAAAAAAAAAAAAAAAGGGTGTCTGTAATTCACTACCCGAGTTGGTGGTACAGGCAGAAACCCTAAACTCTTTCAAAAAGTACCCAGATCTGCACCTCAAGTGCTGTAAGCTGCAGGGCTACAGGCTGTGTGCACTAAAATGGGATTATGAAAGGGTAACTAGGAATGGCACAGACAAGATGGGACAAATGGTTCCCTTCTGTGCTGTATCATTTCTATGGTTCTATGGACTGATAGCAGACAGTAACAGCTAGTCAGTGTCATGGAGTAATGAAACCTCAGGCATGAGTTGTTCTGTTATTAAAAATAGTGCTTCATTCGTAAAATAATAAATTACTTGCTGAAAAACATGCTCAAGTAGAAGACAGTGACAAAAGCAACAAAGTCAAATTGCTACTCCCGTAAGTAGCTATAGGAGATAGGATATAGCCCAAAAGAGAGAGAAGAACAGTTGGAGACACAAAGGAATTGATAATAATCTGGCTAGGAGGGTGAATGGTTGTTAATGGGGACTGTTAGTCACTAACAATAGGTAGCGTGTAACGGCAGGCTGTGATAACAAGGCCTAGTTTGTGGGGTAGAGGGCTATGACATGGGAGAGTTTAGGCCCTAAGATTACTGAACTTGATATTGCTTCCAATTCCAAACATACCTTAACACACTGCCCTGTTCCCTGGCCAACATCTGTCTCTGGCTTGCTGCAGTGTTCCAGCAAAGCTCAACGCAAGCTGGAAGAACACCACCTCATTTTACACTTGGGGACCCTGGACCACTCTGGACTCAATATCTTCTCTGAACTCCTCTAGTTTTCTTCAGCTCAGGGGGTGGCCAATGGGTACACAAATTGGCCCCAGTTATGCCCACCTCCTTGTGGAGCATGTGGAACATTCCTTGTTGCAGTCCTATTCTGGCCCCCACCCAGAACTCTTTCTCCGATATATCAATGATATCATCGGTGCGGCTTCCCTCATGACCGTAATTGGAAACGTTCATTGATTTCGCTTTTAATTTCCACCTGCCCTCACTTTCACCTGACTCCTGACTATCTGACTCCTCCCCTCCCTCCATCGACATCTCCACTTCTGGGCACAGACTGGCCACTAATATCCACTATAAACCCACTGACTCCCAGTGTTATCGGGACCATACATCCTCACACCCTGCTTCCTGTAAAGGCTCCTTCCCTTTCTCTGTCGCATATGTTCAAATGAGGCTAACTTCGACAAGGGAGCCTCCAAAACATCCACCTTCTTCCTCAACCGAGGATTCCCCAGCACCGTTGTCAACAGGGCCCTCAACCAGGTCCTACCCATCTCCCGCCCTCACCCCTTCTCTTACCTCCCACAACAGCGACAGGTTTTCCCTTATCCTTACAGGCCATCCCAGCAGCATCCAGATTCAGAAGATCAGACGCCATTTCCGCCACCAGCGAGATGCCATCACCAGTCACATATTCCCCTCCCCTCCCCTCTCTTATCCGTCTTCCGCAGGGACCATTCCCTCTGGGACACCCTGGTCCACTCTTCCTTCACCCCCAACACACCTCCACAGGCTCATGGCACCTTCTCCTGCAACCGGCAAAGGCGCAACACCTGCCCATTTACCTCCTCCCTCCCCACTATCCAAGAGCGCAAACATACCTTCCAGGTGAAGCAATACTTCACTTGCACTTCCCAGAATCTAGTCTACTGCATTCACTAGTCACAATGTGGTCTCCTTTACATTGGGGAAAACAAAGGTGACCGCTTTACAGAATATCTACGTACTGCTCGCAAAAAAGACCCTGAACTCCAGTTGCCTGCCACTTTAACACACCAGCCTGCTCCCTAGCCAGCATCTCTGTCTTTGGCTTGTTGCAGTGTTCCAGCAAAGCTCAACACAAGCTGGAAGAACATCTCATTTTCCACTTAGGGGCCTGACAGCCCTCCGGATTCAATATGGAGTTCAATAATTTTAGGGCCTAAACTGTCCCATGTCCTACCCCCGCTACCCGACAAACTAGGCCTTATCACACAGCCTGCCATTACACACTACCTATTGTTAGTCACTAACAGTCGCCATTAACGATCTGGCTAGGAGGGTGAATAGTTATCATCAACTCCTTTGTCTATTCAACTGGGTTCTCCCTCTTCAGGCTCTATCCTATTGTTTACTTCCTACCCCATCCCCATCCTTATTTTCTGCATATAAGCCGACATTTTCCAAGCTACCAACAGTTCTGAGGAAGAGTCACCTGACCTGAAACGTTAACTCTGATTTTTCCTTCACAGATGCTGCCAGACCTGCTGAGCTTTTCCAGCAACTTCTGTTTTTGTTCCTGATTCACAGCATTTGCAGTTCTTTCGGTTTTTATACAGTCTCTCAAACGAGTTTAAAATGGTATGCTACCAGAAACTCTGCAACACAAAGGGGAAGGGGGTCAGATAATAGAGAGATACATGCTTCACAAGCAAGGGTTATGTTGCAAGATGCTTTGATTGGAATCTTCCTCAAATAGAGAAATGGTAAAGTTTGTTCTGGTCAGGGAACAGTTGATGCAGGATTTCATTGGACTCCCCAGACTCAGCGCGATCCAGAAAGAACACAGAGTCCATTAAGATTAACGAAATTTTACAGATATGGATTAAAATTTATGTTGTCATAAAAAAAAAAATGATTCATACCATCAGCAAGATGGAAACCTCTGACTACACAGGGTTGGCACTTCTGTCACTACTAAAGGAGCTCAGAGTGCAATAATCAACATTTAAAAAGAAACAAGATGATTACATAGCATATGAGCAGTACATCCAACATCACTTTATTGACAAATCCTTAGCTTATGTAATTCAGGTTACAATAAAGCTTGAAAAGACAGCAGTGACAGGCTTAGGCCTGATTTCAAGCACCGAGAAGTTTTAAGATACAGGCAGAAAATGTTCTGTTGTATCTTCCCATGAGGAATTTGGTACTCATGACATCGATAATGACAAGCAAGGAGGGAGCCTCATGCTACAATTGAGGAAGCGAAAATATGGTTTCACCAATAATGTAATTACTAGGGATCCAACCTAAGTAGCCAGGTAGATGTAGAGTCTACGCACTCCAAATTAGGTAGAGGATTAAGAATAAAAATGTGCTCACATCAATTGATGTGGTGCAT
Source organism: Ginglymostoma cirratum (assembly GCA_024137785.1). Classification (NCBI taxonomy): domain Eukaryota; kingdom Metazoa; phylum Chordata; class Chondrichthyes; order Orectolobiformes; family Ginglymostomatidae; genus Ginglymostoma; species Ginglymostoma cirratum. The sequence goes on from JAHRHZ010000036.1 coordinate 1,438,658, forward strand.
ACGACTCCTTGGAAACTACTAGTGAGATGAGAGGAGATAGACCAATGTTCACAGATTTAGAAGAGAGCAAAGATAAAAGCAAAATAAAGCAAGGAGATCTGAAACAAAAACTGAAAATGGTAGAGAAACTTAGGTCTGGCAGCACCTGTGGACAGAAAACCAAATCACACTTCAAGTCCAGTGACCCTTACTCAAAAATAAAAGCAACTGGGAAATGGTAGTATTTATGCTGTAACCACAGCGGACAAGAGAGACCCTGAGAGTGACGGTCAGAGGGTAGATAACAGAATACAAGTTGACTATCTTTAACCAAGAGACCCATCGATCGTCCAAAGAGAATACCTTCTGGGAGAGTGGTTGGAGACTTGGGGGAAGACATAGTAAAATGTAAACTATACAGGGAAACCTGTAGTAAATAGGAAAATTCAGGCAAGGGAAATGTTATTCAAGGGTCTGAAAGGATTAATACTGAGGTGTATTAAATGACAGGACGACATACGGTCTCAAGCAGGATAACAACTTAGGATCAGAGAGTAATTAGATCTAACATGGAGGCTTTCTCATCGACGTTGGTATGGTGGTCTCAGTAACACTATAACTTGTATATAGTTGGTATCATGCAATTAACTGCACACTTTTTAAGAAAACATCCTCCTCTCATAAGGAGGAAGCAGTTTGTTTCTACCACACAACTGAGCAGGTCCTATAAATCCCTATACTTAAGGGGATGGTTGGAGCAACTTTCGTCATAAGTACCAGCTCACAGTTTGGTTATTTTACTGCCGGTACAATCTATTAGCCAGTCGAATGACCACTGTTGTTGCATAGAGAGTCACAACCTGTTCCAAGGCCTCAGCCAATACTACTTAAGTCATTTGAGCCCTTTACCAATTTATCATGGAACACAGCTGAAACTGACCAAGAACTTTAACAGAACTACGCCAGCGATTGATGTGCATCACAAGGAGCACATTCCAGTTAAGCAATTATTAAAAAAGATCATTAAATAGTGTACTTCCTTTATATTTGTTATACACTTGGCTAATAGATGAAGTGACAATTGTCAATTGTGTGACAGGATATTTTATGTACTTCAAAACACTTCATCCCTGAAAAATGCCTGCAGTTTGCTTAGATTATCTGCATATGAAAAAATAGCTTTTAAACAACGAACAGAAAACAAGCTCAATTTAAAGTTTCAAAGTGTCAAGTGAATTTAAAATACCTTCAAAGTTTCAACCAAACCTTGAATGTTCTAAGTACCGAACATACAATTCCAAGCAATAGTTTTTACTTTAACCTCCATTTAATTTTGCATCTCTTTGCCACCATTACCCACCCAATGTGATTCTCCTCCACAGGGATTAATCATTTGTACTTAGCACCTTCTTTTAACCAGAAGCCCGAAACATCCACAGAAAGTATTGGAGAAACTCAGCACGTCTGGCCGCACCCGTAGAGCGAAAAACAGTTCACACTGAATCCACCAACCCTACATCAGCATCTAGACTTAGAATGTGAACTGTTTCTCTCTACAGTTACTGCCAGACTGGAGTTTTTCCAGCATTTTCGGTTTTCGTTTCACATTTCCAGCATGAGTTTTTGTTTCATTTTAGCCTGAAACATCAGTCTTACTCTACAATCTTCCAGCAGGAACAGAGTCTTACCAATACAACAAAGTTGTGTGACATCAGTTAATCCTAACCATCAAACCTAAATTCAACATTACAGAATCATACAGCATGCCATCTGGTGGTTTCAACGCATACATCAAATTTTCTCCAAACCATAGCTGAGTGGATCGAATAACCAGACAGTTATGAGTTCCGCCTGCTTTGGAAGACATGGGTCAACCCTCACAAATTTGTGACTTTAAACATGTCTGCGTTGACAGAATGAGATTAAATGGTATTTTCTTCCTCCTTTTTACAAGGCCACGTGTGACCTAGATTTGACTGGATTAGAAAAATTAAAAATCAGTTTCTGAAAATACATATATTTTTCAACGAAATTTTACAGATATGGATTAAAATTTATTGACTGAGCTTCTACACAAACAGGCTTTTACTGTAATTATGCTAGAATTGGTTAGCTAGATATGTATTTGCTATAACAAATTTTAACTTTAAAGGCAGTCATTTACAAGTTTAAAAGCTGAGGAAAAGCATTCAAACCAGCTATTTAAGAGAAGAAAGTAAGGTCAATGGTAAGTGGGGTGCACAATTTCTCATTTCCCCGAAATCACTGCTGACAGGCACCGTGTCCAGAATTTCCACATCCTTGGAGATATTGAATTAAAAAGCAAGTGTGCGAGGTGCAGACATTGTTATTGAGATCGCCAATTTTGGACTTCATGGATTGAGATAAACTTAGTCATGAAGGAGCGTTATTTCCTTCTCTGAAGGAAGGAATAACTTAAAAACTGGTCATAGACACACATGAAATTCAAATAAAAATAAACAATTGTAGCATCATTGATAGAAGCAGAGAACAAAAGCAGAAAGTGCATCTTTTCAGAACACTATTTGGCACCTCGATGTGCAGAGAGCAGGATTTGTAGCAAATGCAATATTTCAATATTAATTTGGTATCATTTTGGCCTTGTATGCCATGCAGCAAGTATGATATAAATAAGGCAGCACAAACAGAGGGAATTGTTAGGTCATGCTAATTACATTAACATTATGGAAAGGACAGGGAATTTTACACATACATGCACATCATGCTATCTTTAAAACATCATTCACCATATACAGCTATTTCACTGCAACACCAGTAAAGTCCCAATGACAGTTATTCTGTGGTTAGATCATTAGCATACTATCAAGTATAGAATTGGAGCTGTTTGGAAGGCAAGAATGCCTTGAGGAAACAGGCTGCTTAGCCGACCTTGCTCATTGTGTGGTACCAACATATTGGCACCTGCAGAGGGAGAGTGAAGATTCCTCAGTTTTACAAGATTATTAATGCAGCGGGAAGCTCTAATTCTGGAAGAAATTTTGGATCGCAGACACAACGGCACCGCACAAGATATGTAAACATTGAACTAATGCCAGATTACTTTCTTGGTATCACCTTAAGCAAGTATAGCTATGGGGATGATGCTACCAAATGGGAGAGGGCAACCACCCATATAACTATCACCACTTCAGCAGACATGGGGGTGGGGTGTGGCAGGCTATTGAAATCATTTGCAGTTATACCTGCAAACTTGGGATTCCTTCCTTTACAATTTTGCCTGCATTAGTCTGCTGACCCTTCAGCCATATCTAAAAATAGGTCAAAAAGCTTTTTAAAATACTCCAAAAGCTTTCACCTCTCACGGTGACACACATTTCATTGGTTATGCCCATTTCCAAGTTAACCTGCTGGCACTGTTTCACATTCCTACCATTAGCGCACACCCGACACATTGGCAAAACCTGTATTCAGTCATGTAACATGCTGACCACAAAATACAGCCCCCCAACAACTCACCCAGTAACTATCCAACAACTGATTTCTGACAAACCCTGTCAATTGTTCAAACAAATACACATACTAGCATATAAACGCTGCGTGGACTAGTTGAGCCTAATACCTGGCCTCTATTATACATTCCATAGAACCACAAAAACCAAAATACTAAATTGCATGTGTTGTTTTCATTTCTTCAACATTTAGCATTTTCCATCACTCAGTACTTGAATTCCACACAGCTATTGTTTCTTCATGGGAACATTTTAAAAAAAAAGACTTCCAAAGACATTGTCATCTCGTACCACTGAGTGGTCTTAAGGCACATGCAATTGGTCTGGTAACATTTTATTGTATTTACAATAATGTAATTTAGTAACATGATCTTGTACTGCTTTAATTACAATTTAGCTGGCAAGAATTTCAATAAAGCAAGCCATATTAGTTCCACAGAATTTCCCAGCATCATCTTTGCTACTGAAATGACAAATAAATAGGGTAAATTGTTATTTTGAGAATATCAATGTGTTTTAAGATGATGCACAGAGTCACGTTTCAAATGATTATCTGGAATACTTCAAATGGAAATGGTTTGCTAGGTTTAATTCTCGTGATTCATTCATCAGAAACAATATTATCTACTCATCACCAGATGTTCTCCACATTCACAATCCAGATTGCTTTGTTGACAAAACGGTCTGAATCAACTGTTCTTGGAACTTTCCAAAAATATACTCTGCAGATAAAGGTTGCAATGCCACAGTCCCTTTACTTATTCATTCACGTGATGTGGGCGTTGCTGCCCTAGGGGAAGGTTGCATTCTTGAACAGTTGCAATCTATTTTGCCTGAGTAACACTAAAAGAATAGTCGTATGTTTCCAAGTCAGGATAGTGAATGGTTGGGAGGGGAACTGGCAAATGGTGGTGTTTGCTGCTTGTCCTTCTAGTTGGTAGTGGTTTTGCCTTTGAAAGCATTGTATATGGATCTTTGGTGAATTTCTGCAGTACATAATGCTGCTGCCAAGTGTAAGCGGTGGTGTAAGTGGTGGAGCAAGTGTTTGTTCACATGCTGCCAAAACAGCAGACTGCTTTGTCCTGGATGGTGTCAAGCTTTTGAGTTTTTCAAACTGCACTCATTCCATTAACACTTCTGACGTGCTTTGTAGATGGTGAAAAGGATTGGGAGAGTCAGGTGGTGAGTTAGTCACTGCAGGATTCCTAGCTTCTAAGCTGTTCTTGTAAATATTGTGGGTACATGGCTAATCCTGTACAGTTTCTTGTCAATGGTACCTTGCCAGATGCTAGTAGTGGGGGCTTCCATGATACTAATGCCATGGAATGTCCAAGAGGGACAGTCAAAATTCTGAGATAGCTATCCAGTTCAGAATTTTCTGAAGATGGGTCCCGGCCCAAAACGCCTGGCCTGCTGTGTTCCTCTTTTTTGTTACCCACTTTTTTGTTACAGTCAAAATTCTCCCTTGTTGCAAACGGTCATTGACAAAAACTGGATATTGTCCAGGTCTTAATGCATTCGGGCACGGACTGCTTTAGCAGCTGACGAGTAAGGGTGCAAGCACTGACACCATGGTTTCCAACCTCATAGTGGAATGAAGGTCATTAGTGAAGTATTGGTTCTAGGGCATGAAGGAAGGAATCACTATGTTACTAAAAGTATAACTTCATAGTGAAATTGAATCCAACATTGAACAGAACAGAAGTCAATGGCTTGCATTTCTTAATGGCAAAGTTACAGTGCTCATTGATCTTGAAGAAAGCTGACCACAAGAAAAAAAACGTAGAAAAAGCTATGAATTGATTTCTCTCTTTCTGACAGCTTGAACTACCATATGCACCAAATCAAGGGGACTGCCAGCAACCAACAAGTGACATCATCAAGCAGAGGTAATTACCCCACAATAACATTATCCCACAACTCACACTCATTATTTAACAGGAAATAAGAACTATTGGACATACGTATCAGCTGATGGCAAAAGCTGCATTATCAATCTTAATAAAAAGATAAAACGTGGAAATTCAGAAAAACATCTGACAACTCAAGTGTAGAATTAGTTTTGAAGGACCAGGAAGGTATTTGCAGTACTTAGTACGCCTTGGGCTTTTGAGACTGCAATGCCCAGATTTCTGCGTTAAAATGTACGTGTGCAGTCTTCAGAATCTGCTACCACTATCACAAAATCTCAAAAGGAATACATTAAATAACTACAAAATTAACAGAGACACCATGCCTATATTATTAGCTGTGACTTAGTGGTAACATTCTTGCCACCCAGTCAATAATTATTGGTTTGAATCATGCTCCAAATATTGGAACATAAAATCCAGGTTGCATTATCCATGCAAACAGGTCACCAAAAACAATTATCTGGTTAACTGCATTGCTATTTATAGGACCTTCTTGTGCTTAGATTAGTTATCATCCTTCCAACAGCAGTGACCATTCTTCGAAAAGGATTTTGAAGGTCCAGGGTTATGACAACATAAATGCAAGTTCTTTACTGTATAACCAGTCTTGGCATCATTTTTGAGAGGCTTCAGTGATGCCTCCACAGGAGCATTCTTTTGGTTTCACGTTAGACAGTCTCTTGAAAATGGTTACCAACAGTTAAAAACGCACCTTAGACAGGACTGTAATAAAGTCCTTAAGCGTAGATAGCTCTGGTCCTTCCAATATCTTGTGACTAGCAAGTTCCACTCGTAGTATATAGTGCAAACCAGACTCCAGATCAGCCATATACACCTTATTCCTGAAGGCAAAAGGTAAGCTTGAAACAAGTACATTTGAAATAAACGTCTGCTATTTCTTTAATTGACAAGTTTTTTTTTATTATTCAGAAGGCTAGTAGCAGAAACTATATTTTTACTTTTCTATGCCAAGCAGTTTTAAAGTTTCAAATGACAATTTCAATGTAAGAGTTTGTTTCAATGTGACAGATTAACATCACAACATAAAAAATGAAGTTCTAATAATTTAAGTCTCCTGCAGTTTCAGGACGCCAACTACTAAAATTCTCCCTCATTTTATGAGGGCATGCAATCAATGGATCAAATGAGTTATTATTACTCTTCCAAAAGAAAACATTTTTTTCATCAGTGCAATCTTCGACAAATATGCTTTATGCATTCAAGGTATATCACAGGTCACTCAAGCCTTAAAAGCATGCGAGAGGCAGAGTAAAATACATTATAAAAAGGAGCATATTTTGCTTTGTAACACAGTTTTTCCAAGCTATTTCAGAATGCTGTTCAATAAAACTACACAACAGCTAAAAAAAAATTAAAAAGATTAGTTCTGAAGGTTGACTTTTCACGTATACAAACAGTTTCAATAATTGTCATTAAATGGTTTTTTTGATTATTATTGCTATTATTATTATTGGCATCTATTTCGTTAAAATTGTGTTTGTTTTCGTAGCCAGTGAAGTAATCACAATTCACCTGTACATAACGTGGATTCCATTCACAGTGGCTCAGTGGTTAGTACTGCTGTCTCACAGCACCAGAGACCCAGGTGGAATCGAACCCTCCGGCAGCTGTGTATGGAGCTTGCACATTCTGTCGTGTCTGCGTGGGTTTACTCTGGGTGCTCTGGTCTCCTCCCACAGTACAAAGATGTGCAGGGTAGGTGGATTGGCCATGCTAAATTGCCTGTAGCGTCCAGGGATGTTTCGGTTAGGTGGGTTAGACATAGGGAAATGCAGCGGTAGGGGAATGAGTCGGGGTGGAAGTTGAAGTTGGAAGGGTGGTGTGGACTATTTGGGCGGAATGGCCTGTTTCCACACTGTAGGGATTCTATCAAGTTTTGGTCTTAAAACAAAGATCAAATGCTTACATTCATTACTTCTGTCCAAACATGCACTGTTTTTCAGACTTGTTTTACATCAAACTGCACTATCCTGCCTCGCCAACAGGTGGCAGAATTGTATTTTCATTTTGTGCGATTTTTTTCATGGGTATCACAGTGTTCTACCATATAAAAGTCAGGGCAAGAGTTAAACTGATACTTATTTTAGGAAACAGCTTCGTTTGAATGCAAAGCTACTGATATATTTACATAAATCAAAGAAAAACCAAAGATGATTACCAGTTGCAACCAATTCACAACATAAGACTCTTCAGCCTTTTGTATTAAAAGCATATGGCACAATTTTTTTTGTTCACCTCTTCAGAGGACACTGCTGTTCTTCAGATACATAAATTATGACGTCAATATCAGGTCCATGGTTGCGATAAGGATCTGACTTCTGATAAAAGGCTATTGACAAATATAACACTACCCACAGTGCAGTTGTGAGTGCTAAAGTGCTCAGATGTCCAGAAACACTGAAAGGGGCTATATAAAAATGTGTGCATAACATATTACATAAACTTGTACATGGGGAGAGGCATTGCACATACCTATAAAATACGTGCAATTTCCACCTCCATAATCATGTTTGTTAAATGCAATACAGTAGGAAAGAATTAAGAGTGGAACACTGTTCTGGTTTACATTAATAACAGAATTAGAATTACCCACTTTCTGTTCAAACTCACTGAAAGGAATGGACAAAGTTTGAGCAGAAGCCTTTTTGTTATAAAATGAAGATGAATTTAGAAAGCAATAGTACATTGAAGCAGCTCTGCTGGTCAAAGGACAAAAAGATGGGACACAAAAATTAATGCTCCCTCTTTTACTATATCAGGGAGGCCACAGACAGATCAATGATTCTGAGAACTTCCAACAATCAAGAGGATCAGATTTGATGCAGGTTTCACCACTAAGTGATATCAACACTTAATGCAGTGAAATTATAATATTCCAACTGAGCAGATCACAAATGTGATGATGATTAACACAAGGACATGAGAGCAAGAATATCCATACATTCTCTCAAGTATGATCTGCCATTCATTGCAATCATGGCTGATCGTTATTTTCATTTCACTTTTCATATTTATCCCTAGATTCCCTTAAGTCTTGAATCCCACCAAACTCAATCTTAAACATTCTTAACCGAATAGCCACACCACTGGATGGAGTTGTGAGGAAAGACATAAACAAAACAGAAAATGTTACAGATAGGATCAATCTAAAACATTTTACTTTTTCAAAAGTTGACAACCTGACCGACTATCTTTTAAAAAAGACAAAGATTGGGAAGACTTACCGATCAAAATACTTCCACGGCTTTATCAGACTCATTGCCTCATCCTTCTGCCTAACAGGTGCAGTGTATTGTGAAGACTGTCTCTTGGTCACTCCTGACAAAGACTTTAAGTATGAAGAAAAGAATGATCGTAGAGGCTTCTGCCTGTTGTCGAAAGGAAAGAAATGATGCGAATTATTCAAAAAATGTCGGTTGATAATAGATATTGTACTAAGTGATATACATTTTCCACATTTCCTAGCCTGGGCAGTTTCTCAGCTGCTCCTTACTGATCATTCAAAAGGATCAAGTGCCAAGTTTTAATAATACACTATATTTTATTATTCTAAGCTACGTGCATTCTGTATTTACCTAAATACAGGTGGACAGAAAATGCTAAATACAGAAATGCAGATATTACAAAGTTATACTCATCAGTAATTCGAAGGCACTACTCCATCGTTGTATGCTTCATACCTCAGTTATTTTTCAAACATAAACTCAGTTATCAAACTTAAAAAAGGAAACCATTGAGTTATTGTAACTTGATCATGCACGCTGCAAACAATCTTTCTGAGGGAAGCTGATGTGGTGCTCAAAATAAAATCCAAAATCAGGCTAAGATCATCATTACAGCTTTAAGAAATTGACAACCAAAATATCTGAAGGAGGTAGCAACTGAATTAAATTTTGTTATTTAATTACAAGACAAGTATAATATCAAATTGGAACATTAGTTTTTAAACAACTTCCACAAGAACAATGAACAACATATTTTTTTTAAAAAACCTTCATTCACACGATGTCACTGGCTAGGCCAGTATTTGATCGCCCCTCCTAATTGCCTAGGGGGACAGTTATGAGTCAACCATATTGTTGTGGACCTGGTGTCCATGAAGGCCAGGCCAGGCATGGATGAAAATTTCCTTCCCAAAAGGATATAGTGAATCAGTTGGATTTTAGCGACAATCTGCAAAGGTTTCATGGTCATCATTAATTTCAAATTTTCATTGAATTAAAATTCCACAATGTATCGCGGTGGGCAATCAAGCAAAAAAAAAAAATGCAACTGCTTTGAAGAGATTTGCTTCCACTCAAGGGACTAAGTAGCTCACAGGACGCTGGGGTTCAAGTCCCACCTGCTCCAGGGCATGTGTATTAACATCTCTGAACCTAAATATCAGATATCTTTCCAAAAAAAAATAAAAACCTTGCAGCAGAATCAAAATATATTAAATGGCTCACAGGGATAAAGATGTTACAGTATGCATCAGAATCTATGATCACAAGAATTCTTAAAATAACCAGATTTAGTTTTTAGATGGAGAAAGTTACATTGAGAGTAATATTGGAAGCATTATGCTCATACGGTCTGTAACATATAAAGAAAATGGACTACCGATATATTTTGTTTCTTTAAAAACTGTAATGAGTTAACAGTAAGCTGGTGCCAGATAAAAGCAATTCACATTCATTAGATGAGTTGTGGTAATGTGCTTTTACTAACATGAAATGGGCAACAAAGTGTTAGCATGTTCCATTAAGCTCAGTGATTTGGCAGCTTTAATCCATAAAGCAACAGTCAGCAATTATTCTGAAATGCATGCCAAGCCACCTTCTGTTGCCTTACAAGAGTTACAGTAGTTGGGGTCAAGAGCTGTTACGCTTGTAGGAAGACCAATGCCTGCTTATCCAGTAGGCTAAAAAAGGTTAAAAGCAGTGACAACTGACTTCATTGCAATAATGATAGCATTTTTGTTCATTTCACAGATCAGACAAAAATTCTTATAACATTATTTAAGACAATGTCACTCCATGAGTAGTTATGCAATACAAGAGGACTTGAATTTGTTGCTACATCAAGACCTTCAAAGTTTTTTCAACAATTAAAAAGTGTTATCATCCCGTCACCAAGCTACTGGGATTACAGCACACAGACAAGTTCAGAGAGAATACAATGTGCCCCTAACAGCAACTGAAATAGAATTATTAAAACTAAGAACTATAAAGTATGTCAAACATTACATTGTATAGTACTTTAGGCTGAAATCAGACCAGTCTCAACCTCAGGATGGAAGCATGCAATTTTACTTGGGACAAGCAATTAATACCAAACACTGGAAAGACTTGACATAAAGGCAAAATGCATTTATATATTGTATTTTTATAAAAAAAAGGAAGCTTCAAAATGGAACATGCGTTCTAGGAGGTGGATCAAGACACAAAATTTAATATTGTCAAACTCAGTTCAAATATTCCAGAACTGTAAAACATTAACATACCCAAACCTCCTCGTAATTAAACAGAATTTCACTAAATTTCAGAATTAAAACTACTCAGAGATTGTTATCCACTGCAGTTACCTCCGAAGTATGAAAGCTAATTTATATCTTTCATCTGGCTGGGTAGAATTCCATTTAAACATATCTTAGCAAAGCACCAAATACAAAAATACTAAATCATAACTGCATTATTAAAATGCTGATGGCACCGCTGAATTAGCGTTCTGATATCTATACAGTTATGAAGTGCTTCAATCATTTGAAACATATACAAAAGTGCTATACTTGCTAGTGCTCTTTTTGAAAAAAAAGGAGTAGGATAGAGTGATTTTCCCCCCACACCTACCCCTGAGTGATTTTACACAATAACTCAGTCATCATTTTTGACAAGGAAACTATTACAAGGAAAAGCAGAAAGTCAGACATCAATGTGAGAAGTAGGCAGAAAGTGCCTAAAGTTACTACCCAGGTTTAAAAGTACTTTGTTGGCTGCATTCCAAGCAGCAAATTTAAACAAACGATATTGGACATGAATGTTTCTGCAGTTTGTGATCTGCTGTCGAAGGAAAGTGAGATTTTATAAATTGGCTAAGCCCAGGTGGCCTTTATTACCCTTGAGAGAGCACTACTTCATCAAAGTAGCAGACTTAGGCTTAGATTTAGGTTTAGAAAATAGCTTGGAGTATTTCTGCACATGAAACAAGATTAAAATACGTGAAAATTTGCAGAATTCTTAGAATGGGAGAGTTCCATATTTCAGCGTATTTAAAAAAGTTCCTTTGTTGCAATTTAAATATGTTGAAGCTCAACCTTAGTTCCTTGAAAGAGAGATATATATTCTAAATTATCTTCTCTTAGGCTTACCTATCCTGCACCTTATACATAAGAATGTGTTACATGTAACCTGCCATGTTTTTCAACACTGTCGCTCACTCGTAGTTATTGGGATTTTGGGGGTGGGGTTTAGTAGCAGAACGTGCACGTGAACAAGACTAACTTTCCTCCCTGCTAAAATGTTTCGCCTATTGTGGCCAGGGTGGAGATTTGTGCCTGTGTGGAGAAGAGTGGACTGTGTGACCAGCAGAAAGCAGAGATAGGGGCTAAAGGTGGCTTTTTTTAGGATGGCAGTCAATGATCAGGAGTCCTGCAGGGGTCAGTGTCAGCACCACAACTATTCATGTTACACATTAACAATCCTTATGAAGGAACTGAGCTCATGGTCACGAAGTCTGCAGATGACAAATATAGATGGAGAGCCACACAGTTTGAGAAAGCAAGGAAGCTAAAGGAGGACAGGCTAAGAGAGTGAGCAAAGGAATGGAGAAGTGTGAGGTTATGCACTTTGGAGGGTAGGCATAAACTATTTTCTAAATGGCAAAAGACCTCAGATATCTGAAGCACAAAGGGACCTGGGAGTCCTAGTTCAGGATTCTCTTAAGATTAACACACAACTTCAGTCGGCAATTAGGAATGCAAGTACAACGTTAGCATTCATTTCAAGAGGACTAGAAAACCAGCGCCAACATGTGTTACTCAGGCTGTGTAAGCCCCTGGTCAGACCACATTTGGAATACTGAGAGCAATTTTGGGCCCTATATGTAAGGCAAGGACATGCTGACATCAGAAGGGGTCCAGAGTTGGTTTACAAGAATGATCCTGGGGATGAAGGGCTTATCATGAGATGACCAGTTGAGGAATCTGGGTCTGTACGCGATGGGAGTTTAGAAGGTTGAGGAGCTCTCTCATTGAATCTTACAGAATACTGAAAGGCCTGGATAGAGTGGATGTGGAGATGATGTGCCCACTAGCAGGTGACATAAGGGCCCAAGGGCACAGCTGAGTGAAGGGATGACTCTTTAGAATTAAGATGTGGAAACATTTCTTTCAGCCAGAGGGTGGTGAATCTGTGGAACTCATTGCCACAGAAGGCTTTGTAGGCCAAGTCATGGAGTGTATTTACAACACAGATAGTTTTCTGATTAGTAAGGGGATAAATAGTTACGTGGTGAAGGCAGGAGAATGGCATTGAGAAACACACCTTATGTTCTTATGGATGACAACCCATTCAACATTACTTGAATTTGCAGTTTAGTTAGAAAAAGGGTCACTCAATTAGTCAAATTGCTAAGTATGGAACTAAGGCTAGTCATTAACAAAGATTCAATTACCAAATTTGGAAGTGAATTATTGCCAAGATAGAACATAGAACAGCACAGCACAGTATAGACCCTTCGGCCTCCAATGTTGAGCTGAACTTTAACCCTAAACCTAAGGTCTTTCTAATCTCCACCTTTACCTTATACTATCATCCATATGCCTATCTAATAGCCGCTTAAATGCTCCTAACGAGGCCGACTCCACTACCCTCTCTGGCAATGCATTCCACGCCCCTACCACTCTAAGAAACTACCTCTGACGTCTCCCCTATAGCTACCTCCAATCACTTTAAAACTATGCCCCCTCATAATAGCTACCTCCACCCTTGGAAAAAGTCTCTGGCTGACCACTATCTATACCCCTGATCAGTTAGTACACCTCTATCAAGTCACCTCTAATCCTTCGTCGTTCTAAAGAGAAAAGCCCTAGTTCTCTCAACCTTTCCTCATAAGACCTTCCCTCTATTCCAGGCAACATCCTGGTAAATCTCCTCTGCACCTTTCCAACACTTCCACATCTTTCCTGTAATGAGGCGACCAGAACTGGACACAATACTCCAGATGTGTAAGATAAACAATAACGAGCAAGCTAGTACTGTACAGGTGCTGATGGTGCAATCTTCTACACAATTCTCCCATTAATCATATTCAACTGTGCATTTCATTCTGGAAGTACTTCTGGCCCAGTAACTCAGGTGCACATTACAGGAAAAAAAATGCAAGATTCCATTGCACGTGTTCAGGATGTAGTAGGTTTTCATTACAATTTCAAGCCAGTGAGGCAGATTTGATTTGGAAGCCCAAGTATAAAAATACACCCTCCCTAATCGTACACATTACTTCCATTAGTATGGATCAAAATCAACAAATCAGATTCCGGAATGAAAGCTACCTTGATAGAACAAATTTTATTTCTGCAGCTTTGTTACTGTGGTGGTCGGTTACTGAACATAAGACTGCTGATAAACTTCCAATAAATTAATACATTGATGCACAAACAATACGAAAACAAAGCTACATAGATATAAAACAATGTGGAAAAATCTGACCATGAGCAGCAAAACAATTTGCCCTTTTTCCCCCAGCAAAATCATTCACAAATGAACATTCAACCTCAGTGTTGTATCACTCCCATTCTTCATTCAATTACTAACTCAACTGACAAGTTCCAACTTGATGCATCAAAAGCATATGTCTCTGTTTAAAAGTCACCTTCACAGGACCAAAATCAAAAATCCATTTCTCTCTACTTAAAAAAATTTCCAATTAATCATATCGTAAATTTTTGTCGCAACGTATACCATTTGGAATCAACTGCATAAAATTAGAGACACTTCTTGACAAATATGACCTCTTTGACAGATATAATTTCCTTTCTAATTGTGCTTTACACAACGACTTCCATTTCAGAAATTGACAAGAGTACAGATATCATAATCAACATGTTAAACATGCAGGATTATTTTTCACTTACAAAATCCAACCTATATGATAAGACAGTGCCGCACCAACTTGTGGCACAGTGAAAGTGTCACTACCTCTGGGCCAAAGACCCAGGTTCAATTCAAATCCTACCTGCACCAGAGGTGTGTAATAGTATCTGAACAGGTTAATTAGAAAATCTCAATTTTTTCCCCCCCCCACAGAGGATTTCAAAACAAGATATCGTGTTAATGGCAATCATGAAAAACAATTTCTTCCCTATATTTAGAAGACCCCAAACCATTCACAAAGGTATTCCTTTATGGTACATTTTACAGTTCAATTTGCATCAAATTTGATTGCAATTTGAGTGCAAAGGATTGAATTTTTGAATCCTTCCACAATGCACATTCTACTAATTGCCAATTTTGAGCATTGGATTTCTCTTAACTTCTTTTTGCTCCTAATACAAGGAAGGGAAATGTTCAATTCAGCATTGTTTTAGCTTAGATGGAACTTTCAAGTCATTTGTTGAAATGTACACAGTAAATGAACTGGGATCAATATTTATCAGAATTTTGAAGTTATTCCAAGCATAGAAGCAACAAACAGATTTTATGCTCATCTGTCCATGCAAATCTGAATTAAGTTATTTCATGTTATTTCTGATGTAGGTCCTAAATTTGTTAGTGAATTTAAAAGCTTCTTGTAAATGCAGCTTAAGGAGATCTGCTTTGTAAGAAAACTACAGAACGTCCATTAGAGGATTGTACTTAGGAACAATGACAGTCTAAGCTCCATCAGATGTCCATTACTCCGTAGCGAAATGCAGGCTGGCAAGTACTGATGCACCCAAAAGCATTAACCTTTCATTCTTTTCAAGAGATAGGGATGAAGCAAAAATACAATTAAGTTGAAGATCAAAATCCTACCAAACAGTAAAACTTTTATTACCTGGATTTGACATTGTTCACCAAAAAAAAAATCTTAGGAATGTCGGTGCTCAGCTTTACATTCAAAAGCTAAAATAATCCAATATTGAATTCTTGATCCATCAGTTTCAGTAACAGTTGGAAGGCCTGCCAATTCCTATAGCAGAGTATACCCAAATCATGAAAAGTCGTGTTGAGCGTCCAACTAACAGAATCAGCATGGTTACAGTACAGGAGACTGTTCAGCCAGCTATGCCTATGACAATTTTCTGCAAAAACAACTCTGCCAGCCTTACTCACCTGCCTTTCCTTTTGTACATTCAGACGCTCATCAAATATACCTTTTGAAAACCATAATTGAATCTGCCTTGCTACACTTTCAGTGGCTTGATACAACTGGGTAGCTGTCTAGGTCATTTCAAAAGGGTAGTTAGGAGCCACACTGCTGAGATTATGGAATCACATGAAGGCTAGTTCTGGAGCTTAAGTCTTCAGCACTGCTGTCAGGGCCCTTAGTCTTTTCCAGTGGATTCACCCGTTTAGCAATATCAAGTGGAGTGAACCAAATAGCTGAAGACTTTCTATTGAGATGCTGCAAAACTCAGGAAGTGGCTGCTCAGCCCTTCTGGGTCAAGTTGGCTGTAAACACTTCAGCCATTTCCTTCATACTCACGTGCTGGGCTCTGTACTATTCAGGTTGTTTGTGGAGTGCATCCTCCTGTGACATGTTTAATTCTCCAACACTGCTAGAACTTTTTAACCTGGTCTTTTGTTTGTTAAATTGCTTTACTCAATCTATAGCATACATATAGTCACCAGATTGATGGCTTTTTTTAGAATTTTGTTCTAACAAGTAACTTCATACAGTTATCACAGAATCCCAACATTGTGGAAAGAGGCCATTGAATATATTGTTGACCATTTAAGAATCAAATTGCCATGCGTCTGGAGTGACATATAGGCAAAACTAAGGACAATACACATCCATCACTACAAAGGGTATCAGTAAACCAGATGTATTTTTACGACAGATAGTTTCATGGTCACCATTACTGATATTGATACCAGATTTTTAATTAGTTCAAGGTGAACAGTCCCCAGTGCATTGTTCGGTGAAAAAGCTGTCATACACTTACATGTAAATTAATCCATGGGAGCCATTAGGGTAAAACAAATAGCAAGACGGCACTGAACGGATACCAAGTTTTTCCATTAACTTTTTGTCTGTATCCAACACTCGTTTTACAATAATATTTTCATATCGCATCAAATCAAGTATCACCTGTGAGAAAACAGACTTAACATATTACACCATAAGCAATTAAAAATACATAGATATTATAAGCTATTATATCAACCATCTGCTTGTTTCAAAGTAAATACTGCTCTGATCGTTTTTGGTAAACAGCTCATGCAAAACACTGAGCATTACCAAATGGCCACCGAGATGTGTAGTCCTGGAGGTAGGTTCACACGCAACCTTGTGATTAGTCAGTGTTTTCCCAGCACAGCACAGAGTATTGACCGTTATTGTTTTGTTTCAATTTTAGCCAAATTAAAACAAAAAATTCAATTCAAAGGACAAAATCTTCAGTTTTTTTGGTGCTATATCTTTGGGTGTATTGGTGGGTGGTGAGGAAGATAGGATGATCAGAAGGTGGAATAGAGCAAAGGGCGGATACAATAGGCCAAAACTCAAACTCACCTCCCGACCAATGTAGGAAAATTCTTCTTCAAATATAACAGCTGTATAGTGCTTCTGGTGTTTTCCCAATAAAGTCAGAACAGAGCTAGAACTG
Organism: Ginglymostoma cirratum; assembly: GCA_024137785.1. Classification (NCBI taxonomy): domain Eukaryota; kingdom Metazoa; phylum Chordata; class Chondrichthyes; order Orectolobiformes; family Ginglymostomatidae; genus Ginglymostoma; species Ginglymostoma cirratum. The sequence goes on from JAHRHZ010000036.1 coordinate 1,455,856, forward strand.
AAACAAAGAGGAAAAATGTTTTGAAGGCCAGTCACTTTTCAGCAAAAAGACATTTCACTCATAAAACATACAATGTATCTGCCATGATTATTTCAGTTATATATTTTAAGATGCACACTGGAGATAGCTTTAGAAATATTTGTTTTATAAAACTTAATCCATGTTCTGTACTATGGCAAAGTAAAAGTCAATACATTTTGGAAAGTTTAGCTTTTAATGCCATGTCAGCACAATGTAGTGAGAGTTCACAACCATGATCAATACAGCCAAGTGTTTTAATTTCTTCCCCCCATCTTTTTCTCAATGCAGATTCTTGCTTGTTTTCAACTCGAATAAACCAAAAACCACCATGTACTTCATTCAAGTGGCCATTGCTCACAATAACACATTGTCAGGTAAATTGATTGTTCAACAGACAGTCCACCTAAAAGTCTTTTCCTCACTTTGTTGATATACTGCTTTACAAGCAGGTCTTGCTGCCTATAAACTTGGATTGGGAACACTGAAAAATTCATTCCGTCTGCAGTCCATGGGATCCAAGGTCAATTACAGCAGTTTGATTTTTCACCCATTTCAGCAAGAACAGGAATTGAACTCAGGATATTCCTGCATGTCCAGGTACTAGAACGAGGAGTGCTCCAGGGTGCATGATGATCAGCCAATTCTCTGCAATTTGGTAGAGATTGGGAAGAAAACAGATCTACTCAGGTGACATTATAGGTATAATAAACAGAAACCTTTAAACGTAAAAGGAAGGAGGAGATAGTCACCAGGGACATGCCCTTCCATTTTCCAGAAACTGGAGAGAGTACCAGAGGCGGGCTGGGAGTAGTTTTGTGTGGGAGAAAGTAGGTAAAGTGTCCCAGACTCAAAAAGGGCAGAAACAAAAAATGTAAAAATTACATAAGCACTCAAAAACTAGTAACTTGCTTCAAAATTAACTAATGGCTTAACTGCTCAATGTCACAATAGTACAGCGGACTGGAATATTTCTCAAAACTTGTGACCACAACAGTTAAAAAGGCAGCCTGTTTGAACTGTGCAAGAACAGTTCCATTTGAAATATTCGAAATGGAGATATAGGGAAAAACTAAACATTCAACAACAGTACCTTGCTGGGCTCAGCACAGGACAAGCAGGGGGCTTGTTTGTACTAGTGTGATTTTGTAGAAAGTCGATCATGATTTGTCGCATTGTTTCTAACTCTCTGTTTGGTCCTGAAAAACAAATTATCCTTTGATAGTATTTTGAAGTGTAACAAATAGACAAGGTTCATGAAATCTTGATCTTTGGCCTTCAATAGATCAAATAACAAAAGCACCACACTTCAGCATCTTTAGTCAGCCACAACAATTAAAGAGTTTTCAAATCCCAAACCAGTACTGAAAAGGCAGAAGATTTGGAGGTTCAAGTCAAACTTACTCAATTTAAAAAAAAATGTTGAAATATGATAATGAACCTGCATCAATAACGATCAGCGAACTCAGAGCAATACGAAAATAAAGGAGAGACTTCTCGGTGACCAAGGTGTCAGTTAATATCACAAGTTTGATTTCCAGTAAATAAATAAATGCATTTTTTCCACCCCACATACTTTGTGGCTCTATATTTTTAGTTCCACTTAGACTTGAAGGCCTTTAGTATCTTCATTTAAAGTTCAAGTAATTTTTTGCAAGTAATTTACTCCTCTAAAAAGGAATTAAATATTGTCACTGTATCAAGCACAACATAACTGACTTAGAAATTTTGTTAATAAGGTTTTAGTCAAAAAAAACCTTTTACTCCTTTCATCTTTAAAATGTAAAAGGATAGTAAAGAGTTTTGATAAAATGCATACCTATAGTCATACGTGAACCCGTAATAATCTGACTAGATAATATAGTCATGTGCACAAACTTAAATATTATTGTACAATAGTCATATATATTAACTGGGAATGCAAGACAGAATGAACACTTAAATAATGATAAGACCCTACCTGTAATAATACTATAAAACCATTGACTTGGATTTGTTACAAATATTGAGAGACATCTTTGATGGGTACATCTCTCATGCATGCATAAATGCTTAGACAGAAAAACCCAAATCTCATTTGGTCTTTAAAGATTCAAAGGGTTAAAAGCTTGTCTGATTGTTTAAAATTTTATGCTATGTTTCCTTTAACAACTACCAGGACAGCTTTCAACCCCTGTGGATAAAACATCAGTGAATCTACGGTATTACGTATGTTATGGCAATGTCATTGGACTAATAATCCTGAACCCCAGACTAATAATTGAGCACATGCATTCAAATTCCAATTTCAGAGATTGTGAAAGTGGGAAAATTAAAATAAAAAACTTGAACAAAAAACGAATGGTGGCAACATTAAAACATTCTGCTTCACTCATGCCCTTTCTGGGAATATGTAACCAGTCTACCCTATGTATGACCCCAGACTCTCAGCAATGTCGTTGACTCTTAGCTGCTCTCTGGGCAATTAGGGATGACCAGTTTGTCAAGTTGACATTCCACAAACAAATAAAAATAACAAAAAGTGGCTGACTCAGCTGGTGCCTTACATGCCATTAAGGACTCGAGCATTGAATTTTTGCTTTTCATTTTTATCTGGTATTGTGAACTACTTTTGTATATTGTTTTTTCATTTAAGAGTTCAAAGAGTTTACTTAAGCAGCCTTAAGTAAAAACAGAAAGAGCAAGAAAAATGCATTTGCTCTTCCAGCTTTTGAGCAGAGAAATATAGACCTCAACATTTTCATTTGAAATTGAAGCAATATAACAAAATTTTGACAGGATAGTAGAGCACGTTCACAATTGATTTTGGGGTCAAAGAAAACAAGCTATATGTTTGATTTTTCAGCAAGTAGAGAGTGAGACACAAAGGATAAAGAATATTTGATTTTATTTCCTTCAAGAGAGGTAGAATTTAAAAAAAAAAAAAACAGCAAATAAGAGGTGAAGGGACAGGAGAAAGGAGGTGAAAGCATCCACAATTGAACAACTTTTTACAGATTGTGGAAGGACACATTGGATGTTGTACCTGACCTTTTCCTACTAAAACAGAAAGCAATATACTATGGAAGCTGGAAATCAAAAATTAAAACAAACTACTTGAAATATTCAGATCACTTAGCGTTGGTGGTGAACCATAGAATCCCTACAGTGTGGAAGCAGGCCATTCGGCCCATTTGGTCCACAGTGCCCTTCTGAAGAGCATCCCACCCAGACCCATCCCCCCTCACTCTATTCCTGCACTTCCCATGGCTAATTCATCAAGCCTGCACATCCCTGGCCACAATGGGCAATTTAGCATGGCAACACACCTAACCTGCACATCTTCGGACTGTGGAAGGAAACTGGAGCACCCAAAGGAAACCCACACAGACCAGGGGAAGAATGTGCAATCTCCATACGGCTAGTCACTCAAGGCTGGAATCCAACCAGGTTCCAGGCGCTGTGAAGCCACAGTGCTAACCGCTGGGCCAATGTGCTGTGAATGTTTCATCAAAAGTGGAAAACAGATGTTAGAAGCTCCAAGTACAATGATGCGGAAAGCAGAAAAAGAACAAGAACAAAGGAAATCCTGTGGTAGGGCAGATAACAGGAGAGATTAAGTGGCAAAGGGGATGATGGCAGAACAATTTGACAAATAATAGGTTTGAAGGTGTAAACAGGAATCAGTTTCATCAATAGCTCCTGTCTGAAACTCTCCCATGCCAGAGCAACTTTCCTTCTGAGGTTCATGGTTTGCATGGGCCTTGGGAGCCAGTCAGGGTGCTGATACATTGACTTCCAGTTTCAGAAGTTGATGCCGTGCTTGGACTTCAGCAGTCTGAACTAACTCAATTTTTTTTTTTTTTTTTTTTAAAAACGGGAGTCTCTCATTTACCCACCTTAAAACTTATCACTCATTTCTAGAAGAATAATTATCAACTGGTACTAAAGAGCTTCAACACTGCTAAAAAGAGAGAAGACAAAGCTTTTCACCTTACACTCCTTGGGACGAGGACATGAGAAACAACCTGTAATAATCATGTTCAGAAACATCCTTAATTATGCGTCGACCTGCTTCTGTTTAATTAAGTTTATAGTGGCGTGTTTTGAGCAGATACCCTGTACGGTAGTTATATACATTGTACATTAATACACAGAACCCAATTTGAAGTAGACAAAAGAATTCATACTTATATTACACCATTTTCATGGAAAAAAATGCATCACTTAGACTGTCAACCTATTACATTCCCATGTCAACACTGACCAACACTGATAGCTCAATATTCTTGCTGTATTGCCATGTCACTGATGGCTCAACCATTCAGCACCTTCTTTTCACCCTTGTTCACTTTAGCAGGAAAAATAAACAAACTTAAACAGAACTACTGAAATATTCTGAGGTGCACAGGGATTTCGGTGTTCTGATGCATAAGTCACAAAAGGTTAGCATCCAGGAACTGCACACCATTAAGGCGGCTAATGGGTTACTATTGTTTAATTTAAGAGAAATTGAACATAAAAGGAAGGATGTGATGCTATGGTTATTCAGAGCATTGGCGAGACCACATTTGCAGTTCTGGTTTCTGTATTTACAGGAAGGATGTAAATGCATTGGAATAACTTCAGAGGAGGGTCACTATAATGATAGCTGGAATGGGCGGCTTACATTATGAGGATAAGTTGGGTAAGTTCATTCATTTCCACAGAAGTTCGGAAGATTAAAGGGTTACTTGATTGTAGTGTAGAAGACCCTGAATATCTTGATAAGGTGGACCTGGAAAAGGTGCTTCCTCTTGTGGTTCAGTCCAGAACTTGGTGGTACTGTTTTACAATTAGTGGGTGTACTTCCACCACAGACAAGACGACACTGAACACTAGAGCTTTGGAACTCTTTGCCTCAAAGTGGAGGAAGTGGGGTTATTGAATATTTTTAGTACCGAGGTGGATAAAGAATCAAGGGTTATTAGAGACAGATGGGAATGTAGAATTTAAAACCAATAAATCATCCCCAACTATAATCAATTGCAGAGCAGACTCAAGGGAGCAAATCATTTTACTTCTGCTCCAATTGCAGATGGTTGCATGCTGTAGAAATTGGTGTCCCTTTTCTCCCACCGCCATTCCCCCAAAGTTTGTTTGTTCCCTTGTCCTGGCAAGTGCAAGGGGAAAAACAATTATTTAACTTTTAAGATAGGTAAGATACTTTGAGACATAGCACTAACACATGCTGGTCACCACTTTCATTGACATTTGGCGGTTTCAAAAAATAAATGCAAATATGTAGAACAAAGTTTCCTCATGAAAAGCTTATAACATTATACAGTTATGCCCATGCTGTCCATCCCAATTTTTTTCCAAATTGGACAAAAATTGAGTAGAATTAATTTTTAGTTCAAGCAGTGTTAGATTAGTATTACCACTTAGTTTGGTTTAAGGCAAACATGAATTACCATGCTAAATAAGTAGATCTTTATTTCACACATATTTCCATGTTTTGCACTAAGGCTTGCTTGTGTACTCTACCTTTGTAACTTTCTCCTGTTGTGAACTGGGTTGCAAGTGCTTTGAAGTACTGGAAGAGAAAAACAATAAAAATTAACAATGTTAAAACTGCCTTTTAGTTGCAGTTATGGGAGTTGGTAGAAATAAAATGGCTTACCAAAAGCAATTAAATTCTATATTTTAGCTCCAGGAAGCAGAAGCCTATTGTGAAACAGAAAATATGGCAAAACAAACAAACAAACACACACATTCCACTTGACCTAAAATTACAAAAGCTGCAGTTTTGTCCACTTCCAGACTCAGTAGTTGTTAATCTACATTTTTATGCGGAGCACAGTGTTCCAAAACAAATCTGATCCAGCAGCCGGCCAAGTCATACAACGATCTCAAATACAAGATGTGGCATTCCTTGTTGTGAGAAAATGAAATTGTAGTTAAGCCTCAAGTTAATTTTCAATTACATAGACATACAAAACTGGATAAGTAGACCATCTGGCCCTTTGGGATTGCACCACAAAAACAAACGTGGCTGATCAAATTGTGGCCTCAGCTAAAAAAAAAACTTTCCTGCCACTCCCATATCCCTTTTAAGTAACTTCTTGAAAAGCAGTAGTTGCTGGCACCAATGCCCAAGTAGAACTTGACAGATGGCAGAGTCAGTGGATCAGGGAACAGTACAAAAAATAAAACGCTAAAGAGATATTACAGAAGAAGAAATTATATGACCGTAAGATGTAGGAACAGAATTAGGCCATTCAATGAAGTCACGGCAGATCTGAATCCTCAACTCCACTTTCCAACTTTTTCTGCATAACCCTTAATTCCCTTAAAGATGAAAATTCTATCTCTTTCAGCCTATTCAATCACAAGATCAGAAACGGGATGTTTGCTAACAACTGCGAAATGTTTGGCATTAGCTTCGACTCTTCAGAATACAAAGGTCATGCCCATGTACAAAATTAGGACAACATTTAGGTTTGGGTAGATAATGGCCAGTAATATACCCATTCTCCAACAAAGGAGAATCTAACCAACTCCCCCAGATATGCAATCATATTACCATTGCTAAATCTCCTACTAGCAACAGTTGGGAATTACTAATGACTGAACTTGGCTAGCCGTACAAGTACTGTAGCTACAAGAACAGATCAGAGGCTAAGAATTCTCTTGTGAGCAATTCATGTCTCTCCAAAGCCTGTTCGCCACCTGCAAAGTACAAGTCACAAGACTGATGGAATACTCCCCACTTATTGTAGAGTGCAGATCCAACAATATACAAGCTAGAGAACAGTCAGGACAAAATAGCCCTGCATGACTGGCATCCCGTCCACCACAACCAATATTCACTCCCTCCTGCCATTCCATGACTGCTGCGGAGTGTGCGCCATCTACAAAATAGCAACTGACCAACAGAAAGAACAGTGTGGAGCCGGAGGAACACAGCAGGTCAGGCAGAATTCTGAAGAAAGGTCCCGACCCGAAATATGAAATTTCCTGCTCCTCTGATGCTGCCTGGCCTGCTGTGCTCCTCCAGCTCCACACCATGTTCTCTTTGACTCCGGCATCGGCAGTTCTTACCATCTCATAGCAACTTACCAAGGTTCCTTCCCTAGCAATTTCAAAACGTACAAGAAGCCAAGGAAGAAAGATACTTTGGAACACCATGGCCTGCAAGCTCATCTCTAAGCCATACATACTGACTGGGGACTACACTGAAGATACGGCAATGTCACTGGAACTTGAAAAGGGCCGAGAATCACAATCAGCCTTTTCTCAGGGTAGTGTTAGATCCCTCACTGATTTTTCATTCTTTTAATTTTTGTTTGGAGGTGTGAACTATAAACTGTGGGCTAAGATGACTTTTGGACTGTGGGTAATAGCTGGTGTTTTCTGACACTAGACCAAACAATCATTTATTTGAGGCGCTGGCCCTGGAAGTTCATTGCAGGTTGGTTCCTGATCAAAAGGTTCCACAGATGCTTCTTCACCAGAGAAGAACATTAGGTTTAAACAGATAGCAGAAGTTGGCTATTAACGAGATCAAGCAGAAGGCAGGTGCTGGATGCTAACTGGGATCTCATGGAGGAGATGGTCTGTTTGTCAGGGAATGGTCAGAGTTGGAATTGGATTTTCAACTGTTTTTGAAGAAAAGGAATGTGGCTGTTGATGTGATAGCATTAAGATTTGAATGCTCCTGCCTGACCTCCCTTACCAGCTCTTGGCAACTTGGAATCAGGTATCAAGTTATGATTATTCCTGCCGTCATCATAGTATACTGAGAAGATTACACTGATAGACGTATTTGGAAAATCAGCAAAGAAATCATCTATGCCCATGAAACAATCCATCATGTAAATCACTTAAGTAATCTGCCACTTTTATTCATTTTTTTTTTAATCCCTTAACTATGTTTGTTTGTCTGCCTCTTGTGTGAAATGGGGATGAAAACAGAAGGTTTTTGGATTTATAGCACAGATCCGCTAAATTACTTTGTTATTTAATTTCACTCCACAAAGTTACATATTGTTAGTAAATTGCTGAGTCTTTTGTTTAAGACACTAACTAGTGTCTTCAATTTATTGTAAACAGATCTGGGATTGGTTATTCAAAACTAAGGTTAGGAACCGTTGGGGGTCAATTTTGAGCTTCTTTGAAGATTTTAATTTTACTGTGTTTCAAATACAGAGGTGTTGGTTTGGCTGCCTGTCTCAGTTTTGCAACAATAGGCAAGTAGGTACAACTTCGAGGGGGACTGCTATTTCTTGTGCACCGTATGTCATAATATGCTCTGCTTTCTAGCTTACATTTAATTTCATCAAACCTTCGGTAGCTTGCCCAAAGTACCACACCCAACAGCAATCCAATACAACATTGTTGGAGACCATCACATTTACAGAAAGTTAGCAAAAGTTACTGGTTTTGTAAGGCATGATAATGCAATAGTGAAATATGCAAGAGCATAGGTGGGGAAAAGAGGCATCAAATTTCAACAGAACACATGGTGCATTGATGGAATTGAGAACACCATTAGAAAAGATAAATAAGTGATTTAGAAAAGATGAGTGAACACAAAGCTTCTTCTCTTCAAAGGCCAGTTATCAGCTACATCCTTACCCTAAAAGTTGGATAGAAGCGAATGCCATATTCTGCACAAATGGCAAAATTCTTCTCATCGGCACAGTCCATCACACCAATACGAATTGCCAATTCCCACTCTGAAATAGCAAAGTTCAAAGTATTACTTCCATGATATAAACCTAGCAATCTTCTCTTCTTTTTGTATCTAATGAGCTTTTAGTTAATCCTAACTAATTTAGAGCCCTACCCTTCTTTAGCTGGTCAGGTGCATAGAGCTCTGCTCTCAAGCCAAAGCTCAGAATGTATGCAGGAACTATTAATAAAAGAATTCAAATCCAAGCATATCGAAATTCACAACATGACCAGAGATGTAGCAGCTCATGTAGATGACTCATCTGACTTGCTTGCATCCTATTCAGCCTCATGCATGTTTGATTCTAACCTTATAATTGCCAATGCAGCTCATGAATGTATCAGTGCACAACCAAACAGTTCAAAATCTGCAGTTACAAAATAGTTCTGTAAAGCCTCAAGGGAAGAATTCAGCACAGAGTAATCCTTTGGAATATGCCCAAGTAAATGTCAAAAACCCAGGCAACAGTTGAAATGACAGTTTCAATATCCATTGAAGGAGATAAACTGCCTTAAGAAGCGTGAAAATGTATTGTTTTTCCTTCGTTGTGTACACCAAAGCAATTGTTCTTGTTACTGGGGACTACACAAGTTCATTTCAGGCACCCAGAGTGCGATTGGGTGGTTCTTGCCATTTTCAGATATGGTTTATCTTCCCATTTAAACCCACAGATGGGTTTTGATTTTACAAGTATAATATACATTAACATGCACTCCCTCTTCTGAGACATGTACTTTGGATACAAAGCGGTATGCGGTTAAAACATTGAAGCAAAAACTTCACACCACTGGATACAGAACCTGGTGAAAGTAAAAATAATTCCAACAGGTGGAAGATTACAAATACAAATGTCAAAACGTCTACTGCAGATGAATGTTCAACAAAGAGATAGCAACATTTCTCCTTCCACAATATCTTTGGCACCACAGGAAAGTAAATCAAAATGTCAAGCAACAAAGAAGATTATACAAGTATTCTACAAATTTGTAATTTGGGAATCAATATTTAAAATTGAAAAACTGTAGAATGATCATTTCCAACATTCCTGTGATCAAGCTGCCTTTCAACATACAGCAAGTGGATATATATTTGTTACAGATGGGGCTACACTGGCTCTTACGGTTAGATTTGAACTAAATGACTGGCTAGAATTCCTTCGCTGGAAGTTTAGCTCAAAAATCATTATTCGATTGTCTTATTGGGTAGTTATTAAGAATCAAGATAGCTGAATGAATCATCTAGGTTATTACTCAAAGCTGAATTATTTGTTTCAATCTATATTTGACAAAGTAAAGAGCTTGCAGTGGATAATGAGTGAGTGAACATTTCATTAGGAGGATATGGCTGATTTTTATTGGTTGGGTCATTGAGTTAATATCCGAAAACAGTACTAGAAAATAATTAAGTCCAGTTACCATCAGGAATGCTACAGTTCATAATGTGCAGCATCATTAAGAGCATCAAAGGCAGGCAACAGGAGTAACAACTTTCATTGTGCAGATCGAGGGTGTTTGCACAACAGGAACTGCAGGATATACTTAAAATAATGCTTAAACTATTGGAAGAGCTGGAATTACTTAATATGCTTAATTGAAAACACAAATGACATTTTTACCCAAAACGCGACAGAAACTGATGGACCAGAAACACAGTTGCTATGTCAAATTGATTTCTGTAAAGATGTGATGGGTCATAAAACAAAGGTTTCATATTGACTGGAAGAACATACAACTGCTCCGGAAAAGGATATCGTTCTCAGATTTGGGTATACTGGATCTTTGAGCCGGCTCAAGGTGGATTCACATTATTACTTGTGCAATAAATACCATGATTCCAGTATTACAAAGCCATGGAATGATTGTGCCCAAAACTCCTGTGACCTGAGCTGCCTTTCAACATACACTAAATGGAATCATATTTGTTGCAGATACCACTACACTGGCTTTTGTGGTTGGATTTGAAGTAAGTAGCTGGTCAGAACCCCTCATTAACTGTGATGCTTCATTGTGGAGCAAGAACATCAATCTCATTTCTACACAAGAACATAACAGCAATTGTGATCAAAGTGTTTGATTTCAGTTCCTGAGGCAATTCAACACAAATTTAGGGTTAGGGTTAGAGCTTTTCCAAATCAGGAATATTTTGCTCACGGGTACAACATACCATGCTGTTGGGTCACCAAAAAGGGGAAGGGCAGATTCAGTTCCTCAAAAAACACATGACTCACGGACACGGCAAAAAAGACAAAAAGTTCAAGGTATGGAGTGCAATGACAGCTTTGGGGGAATAAAATCAGATCCAATGGATTATCAGCACTGGAACAGCTGATTGGAGTGGAGTGGTAAGCACTATGTTGCATAGCTACTGAAACTACCCTATTTATGAAGAGAACTCACCAGGAACTATTTTTAAATGGAGAGCTTATGCAGAAAAGTGTCAATTAAGCCTACATTAGAACACTTCATCGGCTGTAAATTCCTTTGGGACACCCTGAGATCATGAAAAGTGTGTGAAGAAACCATGTTCCAAATATATGGTATTGTCAGAGGAACATATAGTTCAAAGTTACTTTTCAGTAAAACCTGCAGCAGGATGTATATTTTTAAAACAAGGACAAAACCAGGTCACAGGCACAACATTGCTAACTCTACAGATATGAACTTGCTAACACAAATTTGATGCACACACAAAAACCGTATCCAACAGATTCTTGCTTAAACATGTGAATGATCATGTAGAATGTTATCTCCAATAAGTAAAACAGCCAAAGAAATACTTGGTCTAATGGCTCACTTTGCTGGATGCTGTAATTTGAATAAAGTGAGCAAATGTACCTACTGCCCAGCACAAGTTTATAACAAACACAAGATAACACTGTAGACATTTGACAGACATTCTTCAATAAATATAAGTCAACGTTCATGGTAGTCTAGTTTCATAGAAAATTTTAATTTGATAAGTAACTATTAACCACAGAAGTTCATGATATCTCAACATTACCTGCATAATTTTGTGATTTGTGAGACTCACTTCACATTTGTTTTGAGCATAATGTGTCTCTCACTCTGGGGATTAAGGCAACTTTATGATTATACTTGATGAGATCCCTACTTTCTTTTAAAAATTATATCAGTAGCGATGTCTGAATTTGATTATCTCAACAGAAACAAGCAGCTAACTTTTCTTATTGGAATTTTAGTTTTGTGATGCTTTTCATTTAAATACAAATTGCACATTGTCTGTCTTTTCTCCTTGTATTAAAAGCTCTCACATGAACTTGACTCAAAACTTTTTGATGGGGCAACAATTATTAAAAGAAGTTTCATCTGGACGTTTATAACATCTGGCAACATCACAATGTAGCCAAGAACTTGTTGAGAATCATACTATCAGAAAGTAAGACACATGGCTAGCTTTGTACCTTTGAGTGAAAGCAAAATCAGACTCAAGAAATCCAGTCATGTGTCCATGCGTCTGGTTGAAGTTGAGGGGAATAAATCAGAAGATGCAGTTGACCTTGTTATCTTTGGATACAGAGTTCGGTTTGTACTACTTCAGATGCCAAATCTAGTAGGCTTTAAAGCTGATCAGCAATTTAAGTTAAGTGAACTGGTCTAGATCCTTGAACAAGAGCAACAAAAATGTGACACCGTCGTCATCTAGGAATTAGATTCTCGAAGGATCCCAGATTGGAAAGCTGCCAATATAGCACTTTATTCAAAAATGCCAACTTTAGGCCAGTTAACTTAACATCTGTTGACTTGGATAAAACATTAGTATTTTTTAAAAAGGATGTAATAGCAGAGCATTTAGAACTACGTAATATGATCAAGCAGAGTCGGAATGGCTTCCTGAAGGGAAATCATACTTGAGACTTGCAATAATTCTCTGACGAAGAAGTAACAAGCAGGATAAATTAAACAGTGAATGTAATACATTTGAATTTTCAAAAGGTATTTGACAAGGTACACACATTAGGTTACTGAAGATAAGAGCGTACAGTATATTAGCATGGATATGGGATTGGCTAATTCATAAAAGACAGTTGGGATAAGGGAGGGGACATTTTCAGGATGGCAACTCTAACTACTGGTATGCGACAGGGATTAATACTGGGCCACAATTTTTAACAATATATGTTGATGACTTGGATGAGAAAAGTGAATGCACTCTAGTTCAGTTTGTCGATGATGAATAGGTGGGAAGCAAGTAGTAAGGATGACAAGGACAGAGATTAAGCAGGTGGGCAAAAACTTGGCAGATGGAACATAACATGGGGAAATATTACATTATACACCTTGGCAGAAATCAGAGTGGAGTTCATTATTTAAATTGAGAAAGACTACGGAAAGCTACAGAAGAGAGCTTTAGAAGTCCCCGTTCATGACAAAAAGCTATCCAAGTTCAGCAGTTAACAAGGAAGGCCAAGTGGAATGTTGCCGTTTATTTCAAAGGGAATGGAGTATCAAAGTAGGGAGGTTTTGCTAAAACTGCACAAGGCATTAGGAAGACCACTGCTGTAATGCCGAGAACAGTTTTAGCCTTGTTATCCGAGATAGAACGTAGAACAATACAGGGCAGAACAGGCCCTTCGGCCCTCGATGTTGCGCCGACCTGTGAACTAATCTAAGCCCATCCCCCTACACTATCCCATCATCATCCATATGCTTATCCAAGGACTGTTTAAATGCCCCTTATACAGGCATGGGTGGCAGCTCAGAGAAGGCTCATGAGGCTGATGTCAAGTATGGAACTGTATGACAGGTTGAGTAAATTGGGCCTATACCCATTGGAATATATTAGAACAAGAGGCGACTTTATTGATACATAGAAGATTTTTGGGGAATTAAGGGTAGGTGCAAAAGGTTGTTTTCCACTGTGAAAGAATCGAGGACCAGAGGGCATAATCTCAGAATAAAGGGTGGCACATTTAAGACAGATGAGGAGGAATTTCTTCTCTCAGAAGGTAGTGAATCAGTGGAATTCTTTACCACAGAGAGCTGTTGAGGCTTTGCCATAACGTGTATTCAACGCTGAGATTGACAATTAATCAAAGGAATCAGGGATTGTGGGGAAAAAGGCAAGAAAGTGAAACTGAGGATTATCAGATCAGCCAAGGTCCCATCGAATGAAAAAGCAGACTCATTGCGCTCAAATAGGCTTCTGCTCTTACATCTTATGGTTAGGAACCTCCAGGCATATTCACAACATTTGAGCAAACAAAACATAGGGCAAGAGGTCAAAGAAAGGCTTGGGAGCATGATCAACAAATAGTCTAAGATGGCAACAGGAAAATTGCAGTATTAAGTTGTACTCCTTGGCCTACAGAATACAAAGAGTACCTTCTTGTATACAGCTGTAACCAAACTGATCATTTTGCCTTCGGATTTAAAGGCCATGTGAAAAGGTGCTGTCTGCGTCGGTCAGGTTTGGCAGCGCATGTTGAAAATAAATTATTCTCGATGTTGCTCAGATACTAGCTTGTGTCTCTCATTCTAACTTGCACAGGCAATTGGACAAACAAGCAGCAATAAACCGTAATCATTGCGTAGTTGCCCCTTTGGGAATTTTTTCCCGTGATAAGCAGATTGAATCTAATTGGTGCATATATTCCCCAGCCATCAACGCTTTAGGGAGAAGACTGACAGCAATCATATGCAATTAAGGTCAGGTTGTTCTGCACTACAACACTTAAAGCAGCAGCAGTTTTAAGACCAGCCTGTTGCTCTTGGGTAGTAGCAAAATGAACATTATGGAAAAAAAACTATTCAAATACAGACAGCGAATCTGGTAACTACTCATCAGATCCATTTAATTGTGGGTCTAAATATTTCAAGCAGAAGTGTCAGCTAGTGTATATTTTAACTACAGTTGGAGTGAGAACATTTTGCCATTGGGTCTGTTACACCAAGGTGCCCAATGTCTGTTAGGGTGCCAACAGTGGCACCCTATCGTGACAAAAGCTTAACAGTAAATCTCCAAACTTTAGACGAGTTATAGCTTCCTTGCCATGCCTGCACAGAAGATCTAATCCGCTATGAGAACATGGGAATTACCAGCTGTTGACACCAGCTGGCATCTTCCCTACTGAGTGTATATGGAATAAAGGTCAGATTGAAATCATTGTCCTCTATGAGAACATATACATCATAGATTAAGAACACAGACCATGAAATTGAAAACAAAATAGAAAAGCAAGACACATGCATTTCACAACTGTTACTTTCCTTTGTCTTTCGAAGAAAGGGGAGACAAAGCAGCCTGGAAATTTTCACTGCAATTGTAGATCACACTGCAAAAGAAAGTTCAGCTTATTCGGCATTGCTAAGTGATACAGTGCAGTCTTTGTTCTGAAACTCAATGAGTGCCCTTGGGCAAAGTTTATTCTGCCAGCTTCAAGGTTACCAACTTCCAAATTGCTCTCATGTCCATAGTATGAGTTGTGGGTTTATCAGCCAATAAACAATGTAACAACCAGGCAGCACAGTTACCTTGTGATTGTTTTTGAATCAGCTTTTTCCAATTGCTGTGGTTATTTTTACCTCAAGGTCACTAATCCACTCACTCAATAGAATCTTCAACTAATCTACACAATTTGACTTAATTTAGAAACAGGGATTAAGTATATATATGAGAAAAACAAATCCACACGTAAAATGAATGTGAGATTCTTCCAGATGTCATTTCACATCTTAAAACCTGATTCCAAAAAGAAATGCACACTAAGGTATCAAATGACCCTGTGCCAATATAGATGCATGCTGCCAGAACTAGGCATAACTTTGATATTGAACAGCAGTACCATAATAATGCATAAAACGAGGCAGCTTCTCGTTTAAGCACTCATCGATTCTAAGCATTCAAGAAAGGGGCAAATATATTTGCCCTTTGCATCACAGTCCAGTGACTCAAAACAGGCACCAGCCCCAATTACAAGTCTTCAGCAGCAGATGGACATCAATTCACACTGAACACAAAGGGGCAACAGTTTCTGCATGAACACAGTGGAATGAAAAGCTTGGTTTCAGGGCAACTGGCTTCCCAGCACTCGCCTGCTTCCACCTGCCTATATCCACAAGTTTAATGAATAGGGGGAATTGTCATGGTACTAGAAATAGGGCATCACCCAACAATGTAAGCTGTGGCCATAATAAATCCCCATTTCGATGGGCAACAGCCAAGTTTGTTTTTAAATTCTAGCCACTCGTAGCTGCAGACAAGGAATTTTTAGGCATAGAGTGGGAAAGAGATAAGACAAGGGGGCAAACTAGAGTTACACATTGTACGAATATACAGATAAAGTAGCAAATTACTAGAGCTTTCTGAACATAAAGCATTATAGTTTTTATTACAATAATGATCAAGATGACATTAAAAATGTTTTTATGTATTCTCCGACTGAGTAATGGCTAAATTTACATTAAGTGTCAGATAACTAATTCAATCTAATAATATACACTACAATTGCACATATTTTTCATATCAGTGTAGGAAAGCATTTCATAGAAACAGGCAATGGGAATAGGCCATTTGGTCCTTTGAGTCTGTTGCGCCATTCAATAAAACATGGCTACTCTGACTGTGGTGTCAACACCACTTGCCTGACTGGCCTCCTTAACCTGCAATTCCTGGTCTATCCACTGTCCAAAATTCTTTTTCATTTTAGCGATTTTAAAAGAGGGTAGTTGTTAATACTTAATGGCCAATTAACAAGGCAAAGTTCATTTTGAATCCAACAGTATGTGGTGTAAGCATACTATTTATCCAGTGGTTCTGAAACGTAAAACAAGATTTATTTGCAAATGCCTTTTCGTTAGGGGATGGGAAAATTCGAAAATTCTAGTGTACATAAAACACTACAGACAGAAAACTCTCCGAAATAAACCTTTTTAAGTAAGTCTGGCAGCATCTGTGGAGAGAAAGCAGTTAATGTTTCAGAAGAAGGGTCACCAGACTTCAAACAAATCTCAAATGAGTAGTGTTGTGATTAGGTTGAAGTTTTCTGAATCCTTCTGCTAGGGGCTCTTGTAGTTCCATAAAATCTTTTTTTTAAAAAAGAACATAAAGAACTGCGGGTGCTGAAAATCTGAAACTACAGGACTGGCAGCATCTGTGGATAGAAATCAGTTAATGTTTCAGAAGAAGGGTCACCAGACTTCAAACTTTAACTCTGCTTTCTCTCCACAGATGCTGCCAGTCCTGTAGTTTCAGATTTTCAGCACCCGCAGTTCTTTGTTCTTTTTTAAAAAAAAGATTTTATGGAACTACAAGAGCCCCTAGCAGAAGGATTCAGAAAACTTCAACCTAATCACAACACTACTCATTTGAGACTGTGATAGAGAATGTTGGAAATAAAATGTGACAATGAAATTCGCTCTTTGAAGTTGTGGTCGATCTTAGATCATTTGGCTGTTGGACAAAGTCTGGTTGTTTACAGTGCACATTAACTTCAGATACTTTCCTTGGTCAAATCACACCTATAAAAGGTTCTTTCTACCTATAGCTTTGCATAGGTAGTCTGTGTGTGTCAAGAAATGGACTCTGGACACTATTGAGTGGCACATTTCCATGTCGTTCAATGTGTTTCACAATCTTCAAAGCTGAGAAAGCGTTGGAGGAAGGAAAGAGAGATTAAAAAAAACAGAATAAGTGGTGGTGCGGAGTCCAAAGTATCAAACATCCAAAAAAACTAACAACATTTTTGGGAGTTGTAATTAGTTCTAGGGTGTTCCATGAAGATTGCACAAAATAAAACTGAATATTTATTTGTATTTCAATTGTTATAATTGAGGTCAAAGTGGTATTATCCAATGAATAAGTATTTCACCTCCAAATCCTCTTTCTAACCCAAGTTAGTTTTAAAAATATATTACTTTTAGGATCTGAGCATCACCGGTAAAGGCAACAGAGTTTGTCAATTTATCATTTCCCAGGAAGGTGGTCAGCCATCTTCCTAAACTGCTGAAATCCACAGAATTTAGCAACACCTACGGCATTTTCATGTAGAGATTCCCAGGATTCTCAGCCACAAGATGGTTCACAGTTAAAAGGTGGCATGTGACATGGAGGGGCACTTAAAGGGTGATGATGTATCCACGCACCTACTGCCATTGTCCTTCTAAGCCAGTCCTTCCCACTGTAACTCCACTGAGGCTTGAAAGCTGTCCCTCAGTGGGACCTGCATGCTGTGGTGAGGAGAACAGGTGAGATCAGGGGTGATGAGGGGCCTGGAAAAATTGGGACACATCAGAACAGTAGCACGCTGGTATCAACGCAGCGACAGCTCGACAGTGGCCAGAGCTGCTTTGGGGCTTGAGGCCACACCAGGGTTTCTGACCATACTTTGCTAAGTCCAGTGTAGGTCAGACTAGCCAGACATTTGGAGACTCCAAAGTACCCAAAGCAAGTTGCCACAGGGCAGTTTGTAAAGTGAACACACACCGACCATGGACTGTCAGGGGTTGTTATATTGCCAGTTACAACAGCTGCTTTGTCATGGATGATTTTGAGCATCTTCAGTGCTTTTAGATCTGCACTCAACTAGACTAGTGTGACACACTCCATACCAATTCTGACTTGGATAGATTGTTTAAGGCTTTAGGGAATCAGGAGCAGTGTCATTTATCACAAAACTCATCAGCTTTTAGAAAGAGAGAGTGGGTGTGGAGGTGGTTGGGGTTCATCAAGTTGTGTTTAAAGCCAAGATCAAAAGTTAGATAAAGAATTTTTAATTTGGATAAAAATTGCGAAACTGGCTGCACTTCTAGCAGATTTACCTTATTTAAAAACAAGTAACCAATAATCAATTACTCTAGACAATATGCATTAAACACAACAAATCTCATCCTCCTTGATGGCACTGCCAAGGAAAAGTACTGCTCACAAACTGTGTAAAAGCAGACCCAAAACTTGGCATGAAGACAAAAAAAAAAATCAAGAAAGGTGCGAACTCACCATTGCGTTTCAACAAACTTGAAAATTTCCATTCTGACAGATTAAGCAATGAGAATTAGACTACCAGATCAGACATAGGGGTGTTCACACCCCCAGGAAATTTATCCTTGATGTAATTTCAAACGAAAAAGTAACCGTATCTCCAAAACTAGTTTACTGTAAATAAGCAATGGGGTGATCTTTCTTTTAAAGTAGCAGTCATTAATCACAATCCAGCTTGTCTCACCAGTAGCTTTCTACTCCCTTCAGCAGATTTGACGCTGTCCTACAGCAATGTGCAAGACATCATTATGAGGCTTTCCAAAGTCATGATCCCTGCTGATGTTAATATTGGACAACATCGATCCAGATTGAAATCTGACAACTTTTAGCAAGGTGAATCCTCACTAAACATCAAAGCACAATGTTGCAGATTTGTAATTGATGACAAAATAGAAGTTTATTATGCACAAGAAATTATGACATACAATAAAACTATTTACATATAACAAATTTCAAATCACATCATTAAAAACTATATCACTATTTATCCAAAAGCACACCTTCACAGTACACATACCAGATGGAATTCCTTTCTCAATCACATCCATATGGATTATTTTAACAGTGGCTTAATTACCCAGTCTTGAGAACAAGAGCCTCTTTCTGAAATCAGTGTACAACTGAGTTTAAAATACTCTCAGCTTCAAATAACTCTTCAAGGTTTACAACAAACACCACTGTCTTCATCATTTCCTAGACTCCTTAATGAGGATCTTGAATATTTTAATATTTTCAACATTCCAAACTATCCTCTCTCTGCAGCAACTGTGTTACATTCAACTTCAGCCAAGAACATTACAGAACTTCCAAAATGACATTAAAAGGTATTTTTCCAAGCTATGGGTGCTTCCCCAAAGCTAAAAAGAAAAAACAAATCCATCCTTCACTTTCTAAACTGAAAGTGAAATGCACAACTCCTTACTTTGTTCAGTCCTAAAATCATCCCCATGTGAACGGAAGTTCCTTGCTCTCCACAAAACTTCATTGTTTCAAAATAGAATCACCAGAACACAACCACTTAATTGTTAAACTGAAACGAGAAACACATATGCTACTCACTGAAATTCAAAAATCCAAGTCCAAAACTAAACAGTATTTCAATATATACAAATCACACACCACATATCACAATAACATTAAGTGATGGCAGTTCCCATTTGCACAAGTTACATAACCATCTGAGAATACAATCTTCATTTAAGGGACGTTCTAATACTTGTTTTAACAAAATTCAATATAATAGAAGCCATTTCCTCTGGTGGAACATCCAGAGCAAGAAACTAATAATTTGCAAGTCTGAGTGAGGCCGAAAACGGCATTAGGTAGGTCTGGGTGGGATGCTCTTCATGCAGTCAGTATAGACTCAATGGGCTGGTTGGCCTGCTTTCACAATACAGGGATTCTATATAACAGCTTGCACATCACCACTGTTTGGCCAGCCAACATCCAATTACCATATAACTGCCATTATGCTTGAAAATTTCCAAATCACATCATGAGGCAAATTCACAGAATGCTTCAATTTGTCAGTGTCGCACACTCGTGATCAGCAAGTTCACATCCACTCTCCAATGTTTAGGGACCGAGAGCAAACATTACCAAGAGACAAAAATGGAAGCCTGCCCAATGAGATATGGATAGACTTTACCAGCAAGTTAGAGACTTTGATGTGTCAATCAAGATCATGATTACTTTTCATTTGAGATAGGCAATGAAACACTTTCCACAACTTAGTTCACCCTGAAGGCAGTTTTTTCTGCACTAACCGCAAAACATCTCATGCAAGACATTTTGCTAACTGCATAAAATTCTTGTTATTACCGACATATAGCCGATCAAAAAACTTTGCTATAACAGCAACTAAATGCTGATTACAATCAAATCCAGAGGCCCAAAGGCACTTAACCTAAATAAGAGCATGACAGAAGGTGATGAAGTCACACAACTAAGTCTACCTGCCACTGTGCAAAAGAAAATTTCCAAATTAGCAACCTCAAATGGAATGATAAAAGGAGTTAACTGAAATGAAGCAATGATACCCCATACCTCACTGCATTCCTTTCTCACGAGTAAGGTTTTTGAACAATTATTCCGTTTGAAGGGCAGTACAATGGTTAGCACTGTTGCTTTCAGTGCCAGGGATCTGGCTTCGATTCCACCCTCAGGTAACTGTGTATATAGTTTGCACATTCTCCCTTTATCTGCATAGGTTTCTGCCAGGTGCTCCAATTTCCCCCCATGGTCCAAAGATGTGTCGGTTAGGTAGATTGTCCTGGCTAAATTGCCCTGTAGTGTCCACTATTGTGCAGGCTAGCCATGGGAAATGCAGGATTATGGGAATAGGGTGGGAGCGATGCTCTTCGGAGGGTCAGTGCAGATTTGATGAGCTAAATGGCCCCTGTCTGCACTAGAGTAATTCTACAATCTATGACATCATTATAAGGTGGTTATTCTTACCCTATTTATTATGGTTCCACTAATTAGCTTAACCTCTGAACAACTGACTGAAAAATTTTTCTTTCTTCTTTCCATACATATCATTATGCATCTTTGTTTGCGAAACTGTCTCTCTCTCTCTCTTCCCCCCTCAGGGCTCTGTCTCCATCTATTCTCTCACTCTCTTACCCACCCCATCACATGTCCATCCCCTTGCACCTCCTTTCAGAATTCACAGCTTTGAGCTTAAGAACTTAGCCAAGTCTGACACCAGGCTGAGTTGAAGGGCTTTAAAAATATTTTTCCATGGGAACATCAACATTGCTGACAAAGGCCTGCATTTTACGCATGTCTCAAAACATCTTTGAAATGAGGTGTTTGCTAGGACCTTTCAGAAGGCAGTTAAGAATCATAAGAACATAAGAACATAAGAACTGGGAGCAAGAGTAGGCCATCTGGCCCCTCGAGCCTGCCCCGCCATTTAATAAGAACATGGCTGATCTTTCTGAGACTCAGCTCCACTTACCCACCCACTCACCATAACCCTTAATTCCTTTACTGTTCAAAAATTTATCTAGCCTCGCCTTAAACACATTCAGTGAGGTAGCTTCAACCACTTCATTGGGCAGGGAATTCCACAGATTCACAACCCTTTGGGTGAAGAAGTTCCTCCTGACCTCAGTCCTACATCTGCTTCCCTTTATTTTGAGGCGATGCCCTCTAGTCCTAGTTTCACCTGCTAGCGGAAACAACCTCCCTGCCTCCACTTTATCTATTCCCTTCATAATCTTATATGTTTCTATAAGATCTCCCCTCGTTCTTCTGAATTCCAATGAGTATAATCCCAGTCT
>JAHRHZ010000036.1:1487851-1531887 GCA_024137785.1 Ginglymostoma cirratum
CGTCAGCTCTCCTGCTCCTCTGATGCTGCTTGGCCTGCTGTGTTCATCCAGCTCCACACCGTGTTCTCTGACAGAAGGGAAAGATCTATTTGTGGACATCAATAACATTAACAGAAAATGTGCTGGATGCCCTTCAGGTAATACATTCATCTGACACGTACATATAAAGTAGTTGGAGAAACATTCACTTAGATCCGGCAACGGCATCAATACTGTACAGGGAGATGCCAGATTTGAAACTTCTATTTAAGATTTGTACATTTACAGGATATTTCCAAGGTAACTCATGCATCGGGTAAAAGCAAAAAGGAATTCTGAACCGTTGAACCTAGAATATTAATACAAAATAATCAATATTAAAAACTAGAAATATTATTTCAAAACATAAAATTACTTCAAGGTTTGCACATAGGAGATTTGACCATCGTGCACAATACACACAATGTCTGTCTTATCGTATGCAACATGTTACAAGCAGCAAAACCTGAGGAAAACAGGACTGAGACTTGATGATGAGTCAGATAGAAAGCAGCTGCACTGTGTCAGTATCAAGTCTGTCAGATTCTCTGTCATTGCTGGTTTTGTCATGTCCTATGAGATGCAAATAAAGCGCTGCATTGATGGCTGTTTATGTACTCATCCAGATCCAATTGAGCTTTCAGAATTGGACACTAAGTTTCTTCTATATGGTTAATAATTTTTTAGCAAGTCAACTCCTGTGTAAAACTTAGACACAGGAATGTAAAATGAAGCAGTAATACACCAATTTTCCCAACTGCATGTTCAATGGTGTATTTTAACTTTGCCTTGCAGGTGACACCCAAGGGTTTAGGCCCGAAACGTCAAGTTTTCCTGCTCCTATGATGCTGCTTGACCTGCTGTGTTCATCCAGCCCCACACCTTGTTAACCCACTAAATACCTGCCTGATTTAACATGATTAATTGAGTGCCTCACTTTATAAGCACCTAAAGCTCACCTAGCAGTGTCGACAATTATATTGATTAGCACAGTATTCCAACAATAAACTGCTCAAAAAAATTCACAGAATATATCCATTTATTTTCTGCTGAAAGAATGGTCCCCAGCTAGCCACATTACCTTCAGTAAAGCTCAGCTTGGCTGTGCTCAGCATCAATGCAGTTTTCCCCAAAGTTTCAGACACAGTAGGAACTGCAGATGCTGGAGAATCTGAGATGACAAGGTGTAGAGCTGGATGAACACAGCAGGCCAAGCAGTATCAGAGGAGCAGGAAAACTGACGTTTCGGGCCTAGACAGTTCTTCAGAAATGGGGGAGGGGAAGGGGATTCTGAAATACATAGGGAGAGAGGGGGAGGCGGTTAGAAGATGGATAAAGGAGGAGATAGGTGGAGAGGAGACAGACAGGTCAAAGAGGCGGGAGTGGAGCCAGTACAGGTGAGTGTAGATGGGGAGTTAGGGAGGGGATAGGTCAGTCCAGAGAGGACGGACAGGTCAAGGGAGCAGGATGAGGCTAATAGGTAGGAGATGAGGGTGGGGCTTGAGAAGGGAATAGGTGGGAGGAAGGACAAGTTAGGGAGGCAGGGACAAGCTGGGCTGGTTTTGGGATGCGGTTGGGGGAGGGGAGATTTTGAAGCTTGTGAAATCCACATTAATACCATTGGGCTGCAGGGTTCCCAATTGAAATATGAGGTGCCGTTCCTGCAACCTTTGGGTGGCATCGTCATGGCACTGCAGGAGGCCCAGGATGGACATGTCGTCTGCGGAATGGGAGGGGGAGTTGAAATGGTTCGCGACTGGGAGGTGCAGTTGTTCGTTGCAAACCGAGCGTAGGTGTTCCGCAAAGCAGTCCCCAAGCCTCCGCTTGGTTTCCCCAATGTAGAGGAGCCCACATGTGGAACAGTGGATACAGCATACCACATTAGCAGATGTGCAGGTGAACATCTGCTTGATGTGGAAGCTCTTCTTGGTACCTGGGATGGGGGTGAGGAGGGAGGTAAAGTTTGCTGTGTTCGTAGATGGTGCAATGTTTAATGCTTCACAGCATTCCAGTCTCTTCCACAAATTTATGATCCTCCCTTTCTTATTTCTGTAAGTTTACCTGGAACATACAGTTCTCCCCCTCTTCTTGTTAACTCTCCCACTGGCAACTCATAGAATTACACAAAATGTAAAGTACAGAAACATCCATACAGCCGAACTCATTCATGCTGGTTTGTAAGTTCCACATGAGCCTCTTCCCACCATTTTTCATCTAACCTTAATAGCATATCTTTCTATCCCTTTGTCCCTGTTTATCCAATTTCTTGGTAAATGCATTCATACTTCTTGCCTCAACTACCCTCCCAGTTGCAAGTTCCAAGCATTTTGAAAAATACTATTTTCTCCCCTCCTGTCAGTTCTGAGGGTTCACATTGTTTGCTGAGGTAGAATTCCATCTATACTGAACAACTATTAGAACGTCTCAATTGATCAAATTTTCAGTAACCAGTGATTCTTTGGAAAGAACTTATCTGCAGAAATATCTTTCCCCTATCTAATGAATACGTAGGAAAAAGGGTGCATTGCTGGCAAGTTCATTGTTGATTCACCTTTCCCAAGTGCCATCATAAAAGGTGTTGATGAAGTTTCTTCTACAGTTTGAGGTGATAATTGCTGTTGGCTAGTGGCTTTCAGAATTTTAATCCAACGGCAGCAAAATGGAAAGGCAATTTATCCATAAGTCCTTGTGTGACATGCAGAAACTGGGGTTCCTACACAGTGCCACATTTGTCCTTTAAGCTGGTAAAATACTTCTGTTTCAAGACATTCAAAGGTTTATGGTTAATGTATTGAATTCTAGTCCAGGACTTGATGACCCCAGAATGCGCGTGCCTAAAGTGGCCAAACAGGTTGATTATTAGCCTGTAAATCCGTCCAATGTGCCCGTGCCAGGTGAAAGAGTTAGAGAGTCTCTTGCTCAGCCATGCCTGATGCAGAATGGCGTCTGTGACGACACAGCGTCTGGTGACAGGCTGGCTATCTGTTCCATGAGAAACTAGGATTCGAAATCACATGTAAGCGAGTGTTTTATCTGTCTCTAGGCATGAGGTGAGGGAGAAAGAACTGGTTTACTCAAGCATTACCATTCTTACCAGTTACACAATGCAGGATGTGTCTTCAGTTGACATTTCCTCAAATTTTTCCTCCCTCGCTGTGTGTAAAACCTTTTCTTAAAAACGGAAACTTTTGTTATTTGGTCTTCAAAAGTGGGCACGAGCACTTATCTGGCTGTCCCTAATTGCCCTTGAACAGGTGCTGGTCAACTGCCTGCAACCTATTAGCTTGCTGGGCCATTTTTAAAAACTCATTCATGGGAATGTGGGTATTAAGGACAAGGCCACATTTGCTGAGCATCCCTAATTTCCCAGAAAGCAGTTAAGAGTCACAAAGGAAAGTAGAGAGCCAGATGGGTTTTTCGCAACAATTGACAATGTCTTCATGATTATCATTAAACTCTTAATTCCAAATTTTTACTGAATTCAAAATCCACTCTCAGGATTCGAACCCAAGTCCCCAGAACATTACCTGGGTCTCTAGATTAATAGTGTAGCGATAATATCACTAGGCCATCATCCTCTGCTTCAGAGGGTATTTAAGAGTCAAATACATGGATGTGCGCTGGGAGATACATGTAGGCTAAACAAGTAGGGACAGCAGATTTCCTCTCCTGTGGGAGTGAATGAACCTGTTGGGATTTTGCTCCAATCTGGCAGTTCAATGATCAATATTAATAAGATGACCATTTTATTCTAGATATATTAAATCATTCAATCCAAATTCCCCCATTGGCAATGATAGGATTTGCTTTTGGAGTATTAACCTAGGTCCCTCCTGCAATGCCACAATGATGCCACCCGAAGGCTGCAGGAACAGCAAATCATATTCAGCCTGGGAACCCTGCAGCCCAATGGTATCAATGTGGATTTCACAAGCTTCAAAATCTCCCTTCCCCCAACCGCATCCCAAAACCAGTTCAGCTCGTCCCCGCCTCCCTAACCTGTTCTTCCTCTCACCTATCCCCTCCTCCCACCTCAAGCCCCACCCCCATTTCCTATCTACTAACCTCATCCCGCCCCCTTGACCTGTCCGTCCTCCCTGGACTGACCTACCTCCTCCCTACCCCTCCACCTACACTCACCTTTACTGGCTCCATCTCCACCTCTTTGACTTGTCTGCCTCCTCTCCACCTATCCTCTCCTCTATCCTACTTCTATCTGCCTCCCCCTCTCTTCCTATTTATTTCAGAACCCTCTTCCCCTCCCCCATTTCTGAAGAAGGGTCTAGGCCCGAAACGTCAAGCTTTCCTGCTCCTATGATGCTGCTTGGCCTGCTGTGTTCATCCAGCTCCACACCTTGTTATTTTGGATTCTCCAGCATCTGCAGTAACTATTATCTCTGTCACCCTGGACTACTTGTTTACTTAGATCACCAGTATGCTAACATTGCTCTGCACCACCCCTTGCTCTCAAAATGCATGGGTGATCCGCAGCTCAAATTCCATAATGCATTGAATCACAATAAGGTGGCAGAGGGAGACAGGGGTTTGAAGATATAAGATAATTCATCAATTAAAACGGTAATACAAACCTTCCTCTATACTATAAATATATTCTAGGATGGTGGGAATGAGGAATTTAAACTTCTCCTAGCTATTTTAAGTATACTTTAAATCTTATGCTCTGGTAGAATTTCAGAAAGCACGTCAGATTTGTTGCTGACAAACAATAGCATGATTCATAAGCGGCCTTCGTCACATTTGCAAATAAAGTTAACTGCAAAATACTGAAAAACATTAATTTGAACTTTCCCCCACTCTGTGAAAAATCAGCACTATCAAACGCCTTCGGCCACATTACTCACCAGATCCTTTTAAAATCTATGTATTTGTCGGAATAACATTAGCAAAACTAAGGACAAAACTTGAAAAATTTTGGAAAGGAATATCAGAAAATATATAGTTGGCATTTATATAGCACCTTTCACCTCATGATGCCTGAGGCAATGAAGCAAGTTTGAAACTTAACTTCTGTTGTAACCTCAGGGATCACAGCAACCAATTCCTGCACAGTAAGCTCCCACAAAAGTGACATTGGTTGGGGTTAAAATATTGGTCAGGACAGTAAGGAGAACACCCCTGTTTGTCTTCAAAATCATGCCATGAATCTTTTACTGCCACCTGAGGGGGAAAATGGGGCTTTAGTTTAACATCTTATCCAGAAGTAAGCACCTCCTGAAGGTGTACCACTCTTCAATATTTCACTGCAGTGTCAGCCATGAATTTTTGGAAAGTCCCAGAGTGGGATGATGAACCCACAGCTCTGATTCAGCAGTAAGAATGATACCCACTGATCCACTGCTAACTCTAATGTTGGATTGCATTAAGAAATTATCTATGCAATTCAGTCTTTTCACCTTGACTTGGAACTCCCTGGATTTTATATTAAAACCTGCACAATATATGATAGTTGTGCAGGTTTTGCAGAAGCTTGTCTTGGCTTGATGGTTCCTCTATCCAATTTTGTGAACAATATTTTGCTTTCATCTGCTACGTACTGGAGATGGTGAGAGAATGTCTTGTTGATCCTCTGTCACAGATGGTGTTGAGGACATCCACAGTGTCACGAACCAAGATGTTGAAGATGTCCTCAGTCAGTTTCAGCTTCACAGTTAGTTCATCATCAGCATATTGAACCCACTGGCTCTCTTCCTCTTGGAGTTCTTGAATCTGAAGAGAAAAGTCATGTTACACTGAGAAAATCACTTATGTTTCTTTTTTTTCCCCACTTAACTCAAGCTCAGTAGCAGCAGAGTGTACTGTCTACAAGATCCACTGCAGAAATTCACCAAGGCTCCTCAGACAGTACCTTCCAAACCCAGAAGGACAAGGGCAGCAGATACATGGGATCACCACCACCTGCAATTTCCCCTCCGAGCTACTCACCAGCCTGACATGGAAACATATCACTGTCCCTTCGGTGTCATTGGGTCAAAATCCTGGAAAACCCTCCCTAACAGCATTGTGTGTGTGTGTCTACAGCACATGAACTACAGTGGCTTAAGTAGGCAGCTCATCACCACCTTCTCAAGGGCAACTAGGGACGGGCAATAAATGCTAGGCCAGCCAGCGACGCTTCTGTTCCAGGACTGAGAAAAAAACTTCAACCTCCCAAAGCCAATTCTGGGCCATTCTGGAAAAAGTGCCAGGAGATCTTATCTGCATATTTCTTTTGTGCCACTGTTCAACAGCAGAAGTCATCACCGCAGTGTCCAATCAGAATTTCTTCTGATGTGTGTCCACATGTACAGGGGACATGATCAAGATTGGGAACCCTGGCAGAGTTTTTCCCTTCCTTGCTTAGGTTTATTAAAACTGACTGTAGCACTGAGCCACAGTTCATATTTGTGCCAACTGAATGCCACCCTGGCTGAGGTTACTTCATGCAACACAAACTGAACTAAGGTATTTGCTGTTCTATTTTAAATTCATTCCTAAGATGTGGGCATTACAGGCAAGGTCAACATTTATTTCCTATCCCTAACTGCCCTTAAAGGGGTGGTGAGCCACCTTGTTCAATACAATTGAGTGGCTTGCTAGGCCATTTCAGAGTCAATCATTGCTGTGGGTCTGGAATTACATGTAGGCTTGACTTGGCAAAGATGGAAGATTTCCTTCTGTAATGGTCAGAAGTGTGATCATGGCTTTGGGTTTTTATGGTTGTTGTTATAGCTCAGGCTAATGTAAACTTCGACTAACAAGTGTGAAAATGCTTTTGAGGTAAAATACTTTTACTCAAGGACACAGGTACATTTTAAAATGGTTTAGTTTTGTAACTTAAAATACACCTTTGTATGTTAGTCTTATATGATTAATTTGAACTTTAACTTTTTTTGCACACCAAGTATAATTTTTTTTATTCATTCATGGGATGAGGGCATTGCTGACTAGGCAGCATTTATTGCCCATCCCTAATTGCCCAGAGGGCGGTTAAGAGTCAACCACATTGCTGTGGGTCTGGAGTCACATATAGGCCAGACCAGGTAAGGATGGCAGTTTCCTTCCCTAAAGGACATTCCTGAACCAGATGGGTTTTTCTGACAATCAACAATAGATTCAGAGTCATCATTAGATTCTTAATTCCAGATAATTTTTAAAACTTAATTCAAATTCCACCATCTGCCATGGTGGGATTGGAACCCAGGTCCCCAGAACATTACCTGGGTCTCTGGATTAACAGCCCAGCAATAACACCACTCGGCCATCGCCTCCCTTGTGGTGTCAGACATGGTTCATTTTGTTAAAGATTATTGACAGGCTTTGGAATTTTGGCAAATAATTAGCTGGGGTGACGGTTAATCTTGAGAAATCATTACACACCAGACAGACACTTAAACAGCCTCATAGGCGCTGTATTAAAGATGTACAAAGTTGGTAGGTTGAAATGGATAAGTTGTTCCAAAAAGACCTTCCAAAAAATAAATCAGAAGACAATAGGAAGCAATGTCACAAAGATGACTATCACTTTTAAGAAACTAATGAGGGAATGAGCAAACATTGTGTAGTCAATCTGGGATTGATTAAATGCTGTTCACACAGTGGCAAGTTAATTAGAGATAATTTAGCTCTGGACAGGCATAGGGGATTGTGTTTTAATTCATTCATGTGTTGTGGGCATTGCTGGGCCAGCATTTATTGTCCATCACTAACTTCCCAGAGAGAAGTTAAGAGTCAACCATATTGCTGGAGGTCTGAAATCATATGTAGGCCAGACCAGGTAAGAATGGCAGATTTCCTGTCCAGTGACATTACCACTACACCACAGTCTCCCCCTATTAGATGCAAATAAGTGACAATTTCTTTGGTTTGATTCACAAAAAGGAAAGCTAAAGACAGAGGGAGAACTTCAGTCAATATAAGAGAATGATAAATGTGTTCCCAGACAACCAGTATCACTAGCTGGTGTCCTGAACCAAAATATTAGAAAAAAAATTGCATTTGTCAAATATTGCTTCTTTTGGGCCTTTTATTGATACAGTTAATAAATTCTGTGACACCCCATGTGAAAACATATTTGTATCCAGAATGGGTCTTGTAATTATTCAGGACTAGTGAATTTTGGATTGGCTGTCTATAATTGTAATTCATTGAGGTCTTACAATTAAATTTTAAAAGAGAAGCCCAAAACCTTACAACAATAAGAGCATACATAACCAGTTAAAAGAGAACAAAAACAAAATTGCTGGAAAAGCTCAGCAGGCCTGGCAGCAGCTGTGAGGGAGAAACGTTACAGGTCCGGTGACCCTTCCTCAGGACAGTTAAAAGAGAAATTGACCATATGGCCCAAACAGTGCATGAGTCTTGTGCCCTACACAAAGCAAAAAATGTTATTATCATATTTATCTTTCCAAATTCCTTTGGCCCCTTTTCCTTCATCTTCCAAACAAACTTTTAATAATCTCCTCAAAAAGAATCAGAAAGACAATAAAAACCTGCACCTCCTGCGCTCATCCTGAATGCAATAAAAACTCACAAACAACATTATATTTTAAGTGGTTACCACAGTGTCCTCTGATGCAACTCAGCTCAGGCCTTGGCTGATTTAATGAACTGACTGTAGGAGATCCAATAGAAACTTGCAACCGCACACTCCTTAGTAACAGAAGACTGTCATGACCTCCCTCACTAGCCTGCCTGCAGCCTCCAGCACAAGGACAGGCTTCAATCAACGTTAAAAAGATTCTCGGAGTTTCAATTACACCAGGTGTTTGAACTGAACAAAATAGCCAGACCTATCAATCAGTTCCAAAACGGATTCATCTGTCGAATGGGACCCTCCTCTGAGGCCAGAGGTGGCCATTAATTTAATGCATCAAGGCTGTATTGTGAGAAAAACATATCAGTCAGTCTGGACTGTGCAGTGTCTGCTGCCCGAGAGCCCATTATTTTAACCCCGTGCATTTTGACCAGCAAGAAATAACCCAATAAATCTTCAATTGGTCGAAAAATAATGGAATTGTTCTTTATTGAAAAAGTAATCCAAAAGCTATAAAAATGAAATTGAAATGTCCGAAGATCATTTGACTGTGCAAGTTTGCTACCAATAGTTAGAACAAACAGATGAGGCTAAATTCAGTGTGGAGCTGGATGAACACAGCAGGCCAAGCAGCATCAGAGGAACAGGAAAGTTGACGTTTCGGGTCGGCTGCCTGGCCTGCTGTGTTCCTTCAGCTCCACACTGTGTTATCTCTGACTCCAGCATCGGCAGTTCTTACTATCTCAGGCTAAATTCAGTTCCAGGTTCCAGAACAAAAAGAGATGTGGAGTGATAAAATAAGAGCCCATTGTGCAGGGGGCAACACATTAACATGGATAAAGAATTGCTTAGCTAACAGGAAGCAGAGTATAAGAATAAAAGGGTCTTCTTCAAGTTGTCAATCTATAACCAGTGGAGCACCACAAAGAATAGTCCTTGGTCCTCAACTATTTAAAATCTATTTTGGATGAAGGGACCAAATGTGTGATAATTAATTTTTCCAATTACACCAAAGTAAGTAGGAATGTATGTTGTCAAGGGGAGATAAAGATATGGGTATATGGATAAACATTGGTTAATTGAGTTGTCAAAAATTTGGCAGATAGATTATGATGTGGATAAATGTGGACTTGCTATTGTTTGCAGAAGGAATAGAAAACAAGCATATTATTTAAATGTAAACAGATTATAAAACTCTTTGGACAGAGCAATCTGGGTGTCCTAGGACATGAATTACAAACAGTTAATATAAAGGCTCAGAAAGTGATTGGGAAGGGAAATAGGAAGTTGTCAGTTATTGCAAGTGGAATGGAATATAAAAGAAGGGAAACCTTACTGCAGCTATACAGGATGAAGCTGAGACCACATTTGGAGTAGTGTGTACATTTTTGGTTTCCTTATTTGAAAAAGTTCAGATAAGGTTCATTCTGCTCATTCCTGGGATGAAGAGCTTATCTTATGAAGAAAGGCTGAACAGCTTATGCCCACACCAACTGGAGTTTTGAAGAATGACAATTGATCTTATTGAAACATGTCAGATCTTGAAGGGAGTGATAAGGATGGATTCTGGAAAAATGTTTCCTCTTCTGGTGAAGACTAGAACTAGGGGACACCATCTCCCATTTAAGACAAAGGTGAGGCAAAACTTTCCTTTCCAAGGGTTTTGTATGCATGAAATGCTCTTATATGCAGCAGACACTAGGTATTTGAGTATCTTCAAGGTTGAGGATGGAATTTTGATAGACTGGGGAGTTGAGGGAGAGATAGACAAGAAGGTGAAGTTAAAACAACAAGTCATGATCTTGTTTAATAGCAGATCAGGCTTGCAAGCCTGAGTGGCCTACTTCTACTTCTAAGTCCTTTATTGCTATGCTTTTGGGATGACAGCATAAAACTGGTAAAATTGTCACTCATTAAACACCATTCAAAATTTTCTGACAGTTGTCTTCTATGAATATCAAAATGAAGAGAGATGTTCGATGGATAGCCAAGCACAACTGGTCGAGATCAACATTACTCCCAGTGTGTTAACCTAATGCCCAATTCTGTCTCCCATTCCTCTGGCTTAAGTAAATTAAGTTATATTCCTCTCTGTTCTTCTATACACCATGTAGGCCTGGATGATTCTAACCCCTTAGCTTAGATTGGGCAGGTGATTAGTTACCTAAATCGCTCTATCTCTGGAGGTATGCAAAGGTCACAAAGTCAGTCCCCTGAAACATTTGCTTTCCTTAGTCCAGAAAAGTATCTTCTTCCATCTGAAATTAGGAATTCCCCACTGGCGAACAGATAATCACACTGGAAAGTCAGAGGTCAAAAAAAATGTGCTATTACTCTTAGCAATGTGCCAATACTTGATTGACAAGCACTCATGGCACCAGAGTGAGCATGCAGTGCAACAGACTCAGAGACACCTTGTTCAAATACCAGCATCTGGGCATGGCTGATGGACAAGGCAAAGATTAATGTGGGTTTATTTTAGATGCAGTGTTTAGTAATGATTTTCTTGGTTTTACATCAAAATGCCAAGATATACTAATGACGTAGTCTTTCCTACTCCAGATACCAAGAAAAGTCTTGCCTTTATCTCCAAGGAAAGGGGGAAACACATACAGTGGGAGGCGTCACCCACTGTCATCAATCTAATTATCTATGGTGAAAGATTAACATTGGAACAGCCATGTTGGTAATTTGACAGCCTTTCTTCTTAATTATAAAGATGGCCATGGCAGAGAAAGTATCTGATGAATTATTCTTTAGAAAATTCCACTTCAATATCACAATTGTCAATCTCATCAGAGATCTATAAAACACAGCAAAAGGTATCAACAAATATTAGTAAATGTGTAAACAGTTCATTTTGCAATAGGAAGAATTGTGCAACAATCCAGTTGCTCAAAAAGAAAGTTTGATTAGTAGTTTCAAAGCTGGTGTTAATGGAGAAGATATTGGGCTTGTTTCACATCAGAATTCAATAAGTCTTTCATGCGTCAGAGATGGATAAAATGAGTACCTTCTATCTGGAAAACTGAGACTTTATATGCAGTGACGGTTCTCAGACTCTGCTGCCTTGTTCATCAATGAAATAGAGATCAGTATCATAACCAGAATATATTTAAGTTTTCTTTATTTACTCATGAGATGTGGGTTTCAAATGGCTAGGCCAGCATTTATTACCCACGCATAACTGCACAGAAGTGTCAACCACATTGTTGTAGGTCTGGGGTCAAACTGGGAAAGATGACATATTTCCTTCCCTAAAGGCTATTCATGAACCTCTTCACAACAGATTTTTGTTTTATGGAATTCAAATTTCACCATCCACCATAGTGGGAGTAGGATCACTGTCCCCAGAATATTAACTCAAAATTCTGGATTACTAACTCACTGACATTACCACTACAACACTGCCTTCCAAAGTTATAACAAAATGGACTTTCTGTGTCACCTATATCACTTCTACCAGAATACACTACCCCTTAAGAATCCTAGATAAAAGTGGCACATGGTGACCAAGTACAGTTTGATGGACAAATCATTTCTGGTCATTTCTGCTCTGTCCTTTCACTCAACCCTACCCTGACTTGATGAAGACAACTGATATTGACCACATGCTTACCAGGATGATGTCAACCCGGTCCCTTTTGCTCTTGCAATACTTTGTCAGTTTCTGGAGCTTTTCTCTCATTTCCAGGTCATTTCTGTCCAGATTTAGTAAGTTGCCCACTTTGCCTTGGATGAATGACTTCAAAGAAAAGAAATAAAACGTTTTAGTTTAGGCCTACAACTTTGAAATCATCCTAAGGAAACATTCTGACAAAGTTTCTTTGAAAAGAGAGACAACTTGGAAATCACTCTTCTCCGTACTGTTTGAAACACATGGATGATGCTCAGCTCATGAACTCTTCCTCTTCAAAATTCAAAGAATTATCTGATATTTTAGAAGAATTGATTATTCAGTGATATACTACACAGGCTTTCGGAATACTTAAACAGGGTCCATCAATACTGGACACCCTGAGGACAAATAAGCAAATCAAACCCTCAAGGATTTATGTTAATATTTGTCAGGTGATCTTCCTGTCGAGTCAACTCATTACATAGGAACATAGAAACAGTAGTAGGCCATTCAGCCCCTTGAGCCTGCTCCGCCATTCCATAAGACCATGCTATTCTGTGGCCTAACTGCACATTCCTGCACAGGGCTCATATCCCTTGATACGTTTGCTCAATAAAAATTTGTCTGTCTCAGATTTAAATTTAACAATTGAATTAGCATTGACTGCCGTTTGAGGAATGCAGGAATGTTTGAAACGTCTTTGAACATCTACTCTTTGTGGATGGAACTGCTTTCTAATATCTCTCCAGAACGGCCTGGCTTTAACTCTTAGACTATGTCCCCTAGTTCTAGAATCTTCAGCCAGTGGAAATTGTTTATCTTTATCTGCCGTGTCCTCCCATGTTACTATCCTAAACACCTCGATTAGACCATCCCTTAACTTTCTAAATGCTAGAGAATAAAGGCCTAATTTGTCTCATCTCTCCTCATTACTTAATTCCTGAAGTCCAGGTATTATCCTCCCTCCAGGGCCAAAACATTTTCCTAAGGATTGGGCTTACCAACATCTCACGCTGGGAAATCAAGAACAAGATTTCACAATGGATAGCAACATTTCTGTCAGTTCATTTCAACATTAGTAAAGAAAGTTGACATGGGGAAGGCTGGAAGGAAAAAGGCAGAAAGAGAGAGAAGAAAGGATGAAAAATTCATAGAAAGAAGGGTGGTGGAGGACAGTAGGAGGGTAATAAAGAGAAGGACAGAAGGAAGAAAAGAGAGATGGGTGGAAGGACAGAAGGCTGAATGGAAGGAAAGAGAGAGAGGGAAGGATGGGCATAAAAAAAACAAAGAATAGATTGATGAAAGGACGGAGAGTGAGAGAGAAGAGGATGTAGAAAGGACAGGAGGAAGGACGGAATTAAGGAGGGAAGGAAAGAGAGAGAGAAACTTGGGTTTTTTTGTCTTTCACAACCTTAGGATGTCAAAGTCATTCTTAGGCCAATGAAGTATTTGTCTCTGAGAAAATGTTAAAGTTAAGAAGGAAAACAGGTATCGTACCTTCATTTGCCTTTGCTGCTGTGTATCAGGAACAAGGCCAGATAAGAGTCCAGCCCAGGACTTCTGTTTCAGCCATGGATATGATTTGGACATTGGCTCCTTCATTAAGAGGTTTTGAAAAAGATCAGAAGTCAAATCAAAAAAAACCTAGGTAAATAAGAGAACACAAAATCTGATGTAGTTGACAAAAGTGCTGAAAAATGCTGCATATTTCTGATTTTTCCATAATTTGGCAATCTAGAAGAAAATGAGTTGGGGAAAGAGTCAAAGCCATCAGAGTTTCATGAAAAATAAGTTGGCTGCTTAGACTATGTCTTCCCTGTTTGTTGTTATGTATGAAAGGGATTACTTTTCACTGTGACTGGGATTCTTGTTTACCAGAACACAAGAAGCAAAAGGAAACCAAGCTGGCTTAGATTCTGAGACACCTTCATCTAATAGTTGCCCACCTTAGTGACCGAGCATCTCTTGTGAGAAGCTTTTTTCTGTTTTCAGCCTGTTCCTAATCATGGCAATGGAGTAAGAAAGAATATCCCAAAGTGCTTTACATCTAGTTAAGCTTTTGAAACACTTACCTGTTACTTTTTTTCAATTTATTCATGGGATGTGGGTGTCGCTGGCTAGGCCAGCGTTCATTGCCTGTCCCTAATTACCCACAGAGCCTTTAAAACCCAACCACATTGCTGTGGGTCTGGAGTCACACATAGGCCAGACCAGCTAAGGATGACAATTTCTCCCCCTAAAAGACATTATTGAACCAGATGGGATTTTCCTAATGATCAACAATGGTTTCATGGTCGATAAATGCAGAGCTGGAAAAGCACAGCTGGTCAAACAGTATCCGAGGAGAAGGAAAGTCAACGTTTCAGCCCAAAATGTTGACTTTCCTGCTCCTTGGATGCTGTCTGACCAGCTGTGCTTTTCCAGCTCCCATATATTGACTCTAGCTTCCAGCATCTGCAGTCCTTACTGTCTCCAAATGGTTTTACGGTCATCATCAGACCCTAATTCCCTTAATGTTGGACTCAAAGCTTTGAATCTGTTTTTCTCTACACAGATGCCATGAGATTTGTTGAGTATTTTAGTACTTCCTGTTTTCATTTGGATTTCCAACATTTGCAGTGATCTACTTTTATATTGTTGGAGCCTTTTGCTCTGCGTGGAAGAACCACGTAGAATGTAGAATACAGAAACAGGTCATTTGCCCAAGTGGTCAGTGCTCCCTTTTATGCTCCCCACCAGATTTTCCCTCCCACATGTCTTCAGTTAACCCTACTTTGTGTATCCTCCTATTACTCTCTCCTTTATGTTTATCACTCTTCCCTGTAAATGCATTTCCATTACATACTGGCATTGCCCACTGAAGGCTATATATCCTTAGTTTAATATAAAAACAGAAAATGCTGGAAACTCGCAGCAATATCTGTGGAGAGAGAAACAGAGTTAATGCATGAAGACTAAGGTCATTATTCAGAAAATTTCAAACCTGAAATGTTCTGATGGATGGTCACAGACCTTAAATTTCCTTCTTCCTTCACAGATTTATAGCAAGCGCAACACCTTGCTTTTTTATACTCTTAGTTCAACTTAACTGTGAGGTGCTTTCATATTCCCAAATGTTGAGAACACCACTCATAGACTTAATGTTCACCTGCTCGTGCACTCCCTTGCTTTCTGTATGACCATCCTTCTCATCAGTCTGCTCTTGATCCTCAAACACATTAGTCGTGCTGTTATCTTGAACATGACACCATTGGTTCCACAGGACATTGATGGCTTTGTCAACCAACTGCTGAACTTCCATGAGGTTATAAGGTGCAGCAAAAACAGTTTCCTTTGGCTTCCTACAAGTTCCTGAGCACCACCGGTCCAATGCAAACCTTTGCCCTGGAGTTTTATTGTCCAAGAAGGGCTGGAATCCTTTGTATTTTTCACTGCTGACATCCTGGCTGCTTCCAAAAGTACCCAGGTTAAACATCTCATCAAGTGGCTTGCAAGAGAAAGACAACACAATAGACAGCAAACCTGAATTAAAATTAGGGTATAGTATACCAAGCATGTTCATATTATGGCTTTCAACGCATCAGAATTTCCTGAAGAGCTTTATTCCAAATCGCGCATTTTTAGAGAAGTAGTTACAGATGTAATGTAGGAGATGCAAAAGTCAATTTGAGCACAGCAAGATCCCAAGGTCTCTGTTTTACTGAAGTGGCTTAGGAACAAATATCAGCCAAAACACCAGCAATAACCTAGTTCTTCTCAAAATAGTTTTACAGAAGATCACTTGAGAGCTAATCAGAACCTTTTGTTTTAATTTAATATTCTGACTGAAAGGCTGCAACTGTAACAGTACTGCATCAGGCACGTCAGCCTTGATTACAAGGTCAAGTTCCTGGAGTGGAATTCAAATCCACGATCTTCCAACTTATGTGGTGAGAGTACTCCACAGTTGACCCCAAGTGAGGGGCCGTGGTCAGAGAAATATACTAACTCACCCTTAAAGTGACTGGAAATGATACAATGCATCAATGTTATGTGCTTTATGAACTTCATTACACGTCCCATAGAATACAGAAAGCATAAAGCCAAATACGCAGGTGACGGTAAAATAGGTGGGAAAGTAAGCTGCAATGAAGAAATAAGAACTTCAGGTAAATGGGCCAAAATTTGGCAGATGAAGTTTCACATGGATAAGTATGATGTTATCCATCTTGGTTGGAGGAATAGAAAGGCAACTTATTATCTCAAGAGAAATTTCAGAGTGATTCAGTGCAGATGGATCTGGGTATCCTTGTGAAGACTAGTATGCAGGTACAGCAGGCAATAAGGAAGGCAAATGGAATTTTGGTACTTATTGCTAAAGGAATGGAGTACAGAAGTAGCAAAATTTTGCTGTAACTCAACAAGGCATTAGCGGGGCCCAAACTGGAATATTGCATGCAGTTTTGGTCCCTCTACTTGAGGAGGGATGTCAGTACGATGGAGGCAGTTGGGTGGAGGTTCACTAGATTGATTCCAGAGATGAGGGTTTTGTTTTATGAAGACAGATTGAGCAGTTCAGGCTCATACTCTGTAGAGTTTAGAAGAATGAGAGTGATCTAATTGAGGTATTTAAGATCACTAAGGTTTTTGAGTAGATTGTAGCTTGGGTTGTGGATGTTGTGGTTGGTTGGCTCGCCGAGCTGGTTCATTCTTCTGCAGACATTTCACTACCCTGCTGGGTAACATCATCAGTACAGCCTCCGATGAAGCGCTGTTGTGTTTTCCTCGCCTATTATTTAAACTCTGGTGTCCATTGAGCTGGGTTACCTCACTTTCCTTCACAGTGGTGTATATGTCGGGTCTAGCTCTATGTGTTTGTTGATGGCCTTCTTAGTGGAGAACCAGGCATCTAGGAATTCCCATGCTTGTCTCTGCTTGGCCTGTCCCAGGATCCTGGTGTTGTCCCAATCAAACTGGCAGGAACCTGGGACAGACCAAGCAGAGACAAGCACGGAATTCCTAGAGACCTGGTTCTCCATTAAGAAGGCCATCGAGAAACACATAGAGCTAGACCCTAGATATACTCCACTGCAAAGGAAAACCAGAAGTGAGGTAATCCAGCTCAACAGTCACCAGAGTTTAAATACCAGGTGGGAAAACACAACTGTGCTTCATCAGAGGTTGCACTGATAATGTTACCCAGCAGGGTAATGAAACGTCTGCAGAACAACAAACCAGCTCGGCGACCCAACCAACCACAACAGGTATATAAGATATTAAAGGGGATGGACAAAATAAATGTCGAAAGGATGCTTC
The DNA here is from genome assembly GCA_024137785.1 of Ginglymostoma cirratum. NCBI lineage: Eukaryota > Metazoa > Chordata > Chondrichthyes > Orectolobiformes > Ginglymostomatidae > Ginglymostoma > Ginglymostoma cirratum. Next base: position 1,505,317 of record JAHRHZ010000036.1, read on the forward strand.
TATGAAAGAATCAGAGGATACAACTTTAGGCTGTGGGGTAATAGATTTAAAACAGAGATGAGGTGAACTTACTTCTCTCAAAGGGTTGTGAATCTGTGGAATTCATTACCCTGGAGTCTGGTGGATGCTGGAGCTTAGAGTAAACTTAAGGAGGAGAGATACAGATTTTTATTTAGTGATTGGTTGAAAGGTTATGGAGATTGAGCAGGAAAGTGGGGATGAGGCTGAGATGAGACTAGCCATGATGGCATTGGATGGCAGAGCAACTATGAGGGTCTGAATTGCCTATTCCTGCCCCTACTTCTTATGTCTGTATGATCTTATAAAATGTGAGTCCTAGAAACATAGAAATTCAGAGCAGGATTGGCCATTCTGTCCTTGATCCCATTTTGCCACCTGATATGGTCATGGCTGACCCTCTTTCTCAATGTCATATTCCCGCTTTCTCCCTGCACCACTTGACACCTTTAAAATCTAAAAATATTTCCCTTCCTTGAATATAATCAGTGACTTGGCTTCCACAGGCTTTTGTACTTATTGGAATATGGAAGAATGAGAATGACCTCATTGAAACGAAGAGTCCTGGAAGGTTCTTGCCAGGGTATATTCAGAAACTTTTCTGCTTGTGAGAGAGTCTAGGACCAGAGGACATAATCTCAGAATGAGGGGTCACGCATCAAGACAGAGATGAGGAGGAGTTTCTTTTCTCAGGGAGTAGTGAATCTGTGGAATTCGATACCAGTGAGGCCTGTCAAGGTTGAAATATTAAGTATATTCATGGCTGAGACAGACAGAATTTTAACCAGTAAGTACATCAAGAGTTATGGAGAAAAGGCAGGAAAGTGGAGTTAAAGATTATCAGATCAACCATGATCTCATTGAATGGTGGAGTAAATTTGATGGGCTGAATGCACTTCTGCCCCTGTGTCTTACACATGGTGCCTTTTTCTGTAAAAGATACATCTATTTTGTTCACCCTTCTCCATTCCTTCCACATAGCCTTGCAATTCTTCAACTTACAAATACATTTCCAATTCCCATTTGAAAGTTACGACTGAATCTGCTTATGCCATGCTACCAGGCAGTACATTCCAAGCTGCTTCAAACATAAACCTCAATGCCATTGTGGTTCTTCTTTTAATTATGTTCTCTTATCTATTTACAATAATGTATTTACTTACAGTCCAATTCACCACAGTCCGAGGACAGCGGATATTATTTGCATCTAATTTTCCATGGTGTTTCCTCTTGATTTGGGCATATTCCTTTGCTGAATCATCCACCAATTTTGCTATTAAATTTTCAGTCACATTTTCAATTCTTTCTTCAGGACAGCCATCCTTTGCAATTCTAATTGGATCTTTCAGTTGTATACAATTTATTCTTGAAAGGTCAGGAACACTCATGAAGGATCTGTCATGATCTCTTTGCTCTTTAAGTGGACCACTGTTTTGCTGAGCAAGTTTAATAAAGTCTTGAGTGTTTTGATGCCCATCGAGCCTCGTTCCCCTTGTTTTTTTGCTGCACTGATTTTGCTGCTGTCTGATCCCAGTCAATTCAGCCAAAGTTTCTTCCACCAGATATTCCATGAGATGTTCTGTAACTTCATCCACCAACTGTTCACTGCTCTTACCCCGAGGATGTTGCAATACCCATGAGTGGTCCAAGCCTTTTAAGTAGGCATGGAAGTCCAACTGCAAATCTTGTTCCACTTGGGCATCCACCAAATCTTGACAACCAACAAATGACTCCACTGTCTTTGCACATTCCACAATTATTTGTTCCAGTGCAGGCTCATCTATACCACCTGGATGTGGATCTCCTTGGCCAAGTTGGCAGGAATATAACTTTTTGACCTTCAGCTGATAAGTATCCTCCTTCTCATTTTCGTTCTCTTCACATATTTCTTCAAAGCCATGAGCTTCTTTCAATTCATTGTCCAGGTTTTTGTACTTTTGCTCACATACTCCATCATAGAACAAGTCTTCGCCATTTGTGACACCTGCGTCAAATTCACAATCAACCCATGGATTGCCAGGAGTGTTAAAACTGCCAAAATTATTCATGCATTTAAAACACTTCACGCCCCAGAAGACTCCATCAGAGTCACCTTTTGGTATAGTCACTTCTACATCAGCACAGCCATCCTGGTCAAATGATGTATGCCTTTCACACTGTAAGGTATCAGGTTCTCCATGGCTTGCTCGCATCTGGTCTCCAACATTTTCAGCCGTTAAAGGATCAACCATTTGTTGGTCCTTTCGAGGTATGTGAATTCCTAATGATTCAGGCAAAAGAAGATTTTCCTCATCCAACGGTGCGCCAGTTTCCTCTCCACTTATTTTTAATGGGTGCTCAAGTTTCTCTGTTGTAGCATCAACCTTCTCTTCATCTGCTGCTTCAATGGGAGGACGAAGAAGAGCAGTGAAATCATCAGCATTCACCAAGCTGTGTTTTTCGCCTAAAGATGGTAACTTCTCATTTAGCAAAGAGTTACCAATAGATAGCGGTTGTAGGCCTTCAGTTATATCAAAGATATTTTCTCTAATTGAAGATGGAAGCTTATTGCTGATGCAAAAAATATTTTCTCCTGGACATTGAGGAACATTTTCAGTTTCAACAGCGCTGTCAGCTTCATCTGGAATTGGAAAGGCGTCACTTTCACATAATATTAATTCATAAATTGGAGAGCTTAAGCCCGTTGTATTGAAGATGCTATCTTTCTCAGCTGAAGATAGCAGCTCCTCATTTATAGGTGAGATTTCTTCTACAAGAGATGGTTGTTCCCCCTGAGCCAATAAGCCAATTCCTTTCAGTGAGAACAGATCTTCTTCTTTGCTTGAGGATTCCCTTAAGACTGGAGGTAACATTCTGGGACTCCGTAATTTCAGTTTTGCACTCAAAGGTAGCAACTCATCACCTTCAGATGCAATATCGTCAGACCCAGGTGACCTCTCTGCTCTACGCGGGGCCATTTCTTTAACTATTTCACTTCTTAACAGATTTGTTTGTTCCAATAAAGATGGTGAATTGCCATTTGCGCACAAAGTATCACTTGCAGGTGACTGCATCACTTCATTGGATAATGGACCCAAACCTTGGACCTTCAAGTTTTTTTCAGTGCTGGCATAGTTATGCAGGTCTGGCAGGGAGAGCACTGGTGAAATAGTCTCTGCAGTCCAGCTGCCACTGGCAGGAGCCATTTCAGCAGTTGCTAAAGCTGCACTCTTGTGCAGGTAATGCCTGCTTCTCAGGGAAAGTGGAGTTGCAGTTGGTTCCCAGAAATTACCATCCTTTCCAAAGGGCAGTCCAGCAGTCATCATTTCTTCACAATCCACCACTATTTCAGGTTTAAGCATTTCATTCTGTGCCACTGGGGCCTGCAATGAAGTCTGGAGGTTCGATGCAAGCCTGAAGCTGGAGACATTTTCAGAATGATTAGGCAATCCAAACCAATCTTTGGTGATTTCTGAATTTTTGACAATATAATTTGTTTGTATATTTTCATGTTCCATTCTTTCTTCTGCTTCCAGGCTGATTGTGTTACTCAGTAGGTGGTGAGCAGAGGCTTGCGATAAATTATCTGCTGCTTGGGGAGCGACATTACTCCAAGCATCATGGAGTTGCAACTGGGGCTTCCTTCCAATCAATGACCCTGTTGGTTTTGATGATAATATCATCACATTTCCCTCTGTCTCAAGTAGAATAGAAGACTTTTCAGTCCAAAAGTCATCAGTGTCTTTAGTCCTCTTGCAAGCTGAATTGTCTGTGTTGCTATCACACAAGATTTCTTCCTTGCAGTTGTCAGATGAGTCTAAAGACTCAATAACTATGTCTGAACTTTGTGATGATTCTGCAGACCCACAATGAGTAAGCATTTCCAATTGTCTTTCCGCATACTGATTCCCATCATCTGGCACAGAGAAATGTAGAAGTTGGGACACAGGACACTGAGGTGGTTGGTCAATAATCTGAGACTTATTCAGTGGACAGCTGACATCAACAGATCCTATTGCCTCTTGTGGTTTCAATACTTTTTCCACACCATTAGCCTTTTCACCTGAAGTGCAGTAAGAGTAAAGTAAGAGCATGTTCAAAACTGTATAACGGTTGGCGTTTCTAAATGTTCGTCTATAAATGCAGGACAACTATTTGCAGGTCTGGTTTCAATCTCAGAGACACAACACGTTATGAATCACATCTAGCGATTAAAAGATAGCAAACATCTTTAAAATATGAATTATTTTATGAGTCATTGTACATCCCCCTACCTTGCTTTGAAGGTATGTTTTGTGATTGAAGGATCTCAGCACTAGGTTTTGCTGGGTGTTTCAGAACGTTAGACCTAAGCAAAAAAGGAGATTTTCTATTAATAACTGCTCTCACACATTGTAAAAAATAATTCACATGAGGTCTTATCAGCAGTTTAAGACTTGGTCGTTTTGCTCAAGATAATAACCTTCACAAAATTGAACAGAGAAGGTAAGGAAAGAGGAAGGATCCAGATTCACAATGGACAGAGAGGATGATAAATTAAAAGGTTGGCTCACTTTGGCTCACATTCAGAGTGACATTAGTCACTAGCTCAGATTTTGGTTCCTTTTCTTGCTTCGTTTTTCCAATTTATCTAAGTTCTTTGTTGTTTTCATCTCATTGAAATGTTTAGCGTTTTGGAAAGGTTTGACGAATTAGATTATTAACCCTGGTTGGAGAGTTAGCCTAGAAAAGGAGAAAGTTCCTTGCCCAAAGGGTTGTGAAGTTTAGGAGTTCTCGCTCTTGATGCTGTTTGTTCAACAAAAACAAGGAGTTTGGGAATTGGGCAAGTTAGGACTATATTCACTGGAAGTTTGAAGAATGAGGGGGCTTCTCTTCTCATGGAATCCTATATATTTCTAACAGGACTAGACTAGATAGAAAGGATGTTCCCAATGACCAGGGAGTACAGAGTCACGGGTCACAGTCTAAGGATACAATGTAGGCCATTCAGGACTGAGATGCGGAAAAATGTCATTACCCAGAGAGTGGTGAGCCTGTGGAAGTCTCTGCCACACAAAATGGCTGAGTCAAAAACATTAAGTGATTTCAAGAAAGAGCAGTTGTAGTTCTTAAGGCTGAAGGCGTCAAAGGAGAAGGAGAGAAAGCAGGGACAGGGTGCTGAATTGGATAATCAACCATGAAATTGTTGAATGACAGAGGATGTTCAAAGGGCAGAACAGGCTCATAGAACATAGAACATTACAGCGCAGTACAGGCCCTTCGGCCCTCGATGTTGCACCGACCTGTGAAACCAATCTGAAGCCCATCTAATCTACACTATTCCGTTATCATCCATATGTTTATTCAATGACCATTTAAATGCCCTTAAAGTTGGCGAGTCTACTACTGTTGCAGGCAGGGCATTCCACGCTCTTACTACTCTCTGAGTAAAGAATCTACCTCTGACATCTGTCCTATACCTACTACCCCTCAATTTAAAGCTATGTCCCCTCATGCTAGCCATCACCATCTGAGGAAAAAGGCTCCCACTGTCCACCCTATCTAATCCTCTGATCATCTTGGCTCCTTTCTTTGTTCATTCATGGGATGTGGGCATTGTTGGCTGGGCTAGCATTTATTGCTCAAATTGCCCCTTGACCTGAATGCTTTGCTAGGACTATTTCAATGGGCAATTAAAACTCAACAATATTGCTATGCATCTGGAGTCACATATAGGCTAGACAAGGCAAAAATGGCAGATTTCCTTCCCTAAAGGGACATTTGTGAACCTAATGGATTTTTATAATAATCAACATGGTCGCCATTTGGCCAACTTACTTTTTATTCCAGGTTTTTATTGATTTCAATTTTCACCATCTGACATGGTGGGATTTAAATCCATGTTCCCAGAGCATTAGCTGGAATTCAGGATGACTAACCCCGCGACATTACCACCACACCACTGCCACCCAAGGAGACCCATGTTTCTATGAAGTAAGAGTTGAAAGGGAAGGTTCAGCCTTGATCTCACTGAATTGTGATACAGGCTTGAGGGACCTGCTGAAGTTTTTCTGTGTTCTCTCTACATTTTTAATCGCTGGTCCCTTTTCATTGGCTTTCTTGATTCACTTTCCTCCTTCTCCTTCTGGTTCCTTCTGTTCCCCTGCTTTGATGCTGCTCACTATTTCACTATCTGGAGTAACGGCATCCAAAGGGAGGCGAGGACAGAGACAAAACAACTTAGTGAAAGCGGCTTTGGAAGGTGGGAAATCAACAGTTTTTGGCTATGGCTCAACTTACTGCCTTAGTCCCTCATAGGACTGACAGTCAAGGAGCTGCAACCTCGAGGCTTAACTCGAGGTTTTGCTCAACCAGGTCCAAAAAAACCTGTTCCTGTTGCAGTGTAACGCATTCGGTCTGTGGACGTGGGCATCTCTAATTTCAGACCCACCCTTGCAGGAGGCTAGTTGGGAGCAAGGGGCTTGGGAGTAAGAGGCAAACATTTGGGGCAGTGTTACGAGCAGGTTGATGAGGGTAAGGAGGCTTTTTTAAGGAGAGAGACGTACCATCCCTAACCTCAATGCATTAAGGCAGCCGGGTTTAGCAGTGCCTGTCTAAAGGACTCTCCCTGCACTGTTCTCTTCTCTGAATGACAGACTCAAAATTCGGAGTCAGCGTTCAGGACATGAAAACTGAGTGTGACAACATGGACACTCTGTGACACTCCAGCAACTGGTCTATGGACAGCAATCAGGAGCAGAAACCCCAACAGAAATTTTCTCAGTCCCTCCCACTCAGACACCAAGTGGGACCACATCTGCCACTGTCCTTGCTAACCACTAGCTCAGGACCTCCAATTCTAAATGCTCATCTCTAAATGCAGGACAACCATTTGCAGGTCTGGTTTCATTCTAAGAGACACAACACGTCATGAATCACATCTAACGATTAATAACGTCCTCCACACTTTGAAGAATGGCAAGATCTACATGTAATTTTTTTTTCCCCGCTGTAATCTCAGTACCTCAGCAGCTGAGGGAAAGGCTTGTGCAGGACTGCCATAGGGGCTTTAATTTGTGGCTTTGAAATGAGGTAAAACTCAGCATCTGAAATCAGTTCTGCTTTTGTCTTACTGATGAAGGCGTCGTACTCCTGGGGGAAAATAAAACAACAGCAGGAATGACAAAATGTTACTGTCACAAAGTCTGGGCAAATAGTCAAAACACAGACATCAGGATGGCATCAGAGCAAGGCTGCAGTCAGGGGTCAGCTGGCATTTCAAACAATTATCACTTTTCAGTTTGACTGGCCCCAGACTTAGTAATATTACAGAGTTGCTTAACTGAGATCATCCAACAGTCATCTGTTTTTACATCTGCAAACATTTTTAAATTTCTGGCATTTATCATACATAAATATATCAGGAATCCCTACAGTGTGGAAAGAGGCTGCATGGCCCATCAAGTCTGAGTGTACCCTCTGAAGAGCATACCACCCAGATCCCAGAGCCTACCCTATCCCCATAACCCTGCATTCACCGTGGCTAGAGATAGTAGGAACTGCAGATACTGGAGAATCTGAGATAACAAGGTGTAGAGCTGGATGAACACAGCAGGCCAAGCAGCATCAGAGGAGCAGGAAGGGCTGACGTTTCGGGCCTAGACGGCTAACCCACCTAGCCTGCAATTCCTGGAAATGGAGAGAAATTGAGCATGGCCAATCCACCTAACCTGCAGATCTTTGGGCTGTGGGAGTACAGCCAATGCAGACTCAAGGAAAATGTGTAAGCTCCACACAGGCAGTCACCAGAGACTGGAATCGAACCTGGGTACCCGGTACTGTGAGTCAGCAGTGCTAACCGCCAAGTCATTCAGCTGCCCAAAGTTGCTGCATAATTCACAATGCTGCTGCACAGAGTGAGAAACAATAGCTAACTGGCCATGAGAAGCTGTGGGACAACCTGAGGTAAAAAAAGAGAGGTGCTATGTAAATGTATGCTTTGTCTTCAAGGGCTGCGATACTCATACGTTGTTTCCTTTGACATACACAACAAACCTCCAGCTGTCTGCACAGATCAGCTTCTTCCATCTTTAACCTTTCCCTTCGCTGCCTCTTCTGCTCACTCTGCAGGTCACCCAACATCGCCTTCCCATTCGCCTGTTCACACTCCAGTGGGGATCTCCAGTTTTCTCCAGCACCTTGTTTCTGGGCTGTCTCTGGAAAGAGAAGAAATTGTTCATTGATTGATCAATGAAATGTCCCACTGCTCTCTGTGGTGCTGTGTAACTCAGGAGTGAGAATTCAGCTCTCATATACCGTGGCATGTCTTGATTCTTTCACGGGGTGTTGGCGTCATTGGCAAGGCCAGCACTTGGTCCTTGTCCCTAATTGCCCCTTAAACTGAGTAAATTGCTCCACAGAGGGCAGTTAAGAGTCACTTCAACAATGTTGGGATCAGTGTTCTGAAAACCAAGACATTTCAGAGGACATTTAAGACAGTTAATAGTCATTGCTGCAAGCCGGAGAGGGGAAGGGTGGCAAATTTGCTTCCCAAAAAAAAGACTTGAGGGATCCAGGTGAGTTTTTGCAATAATTGATGAAAGTTGTCATGGTCAACATGTTTTAATGATGACAAGACTTTCATTCCAGACTTTCTTCATTGGCTTTAAATATCTCCAGCTGCTGATGTGGGATTTAAACCCATGTCAGTCACTCAGACACAGGGACAGGGGTTTTATCAGGGCCCGATAACTGGAGCCCAAGGCTCAAAAGGTCCATATTTGAGTCCAGTTGGGGAGGGATTGCCAAGCTATTGTGATCAGGTCACGAATCAGGAGCCTGGCCAGGAACAGCATCAGGATCCATGGTTGCTGTTGTTGGTCCTGCCCCTGCCTAAGCTTCTGAATCACTCATTCAGTGACATTACCCACTATATCACCATCTCCACCCTGGCACTCTGCTGCCTGGGGCAAACATGTCACAATGAGGTTGTCATCTTAAAATCTAACTGCTATTTCCAGTTCTTAATATGCCTCATTTTTAAAACCATAATATCTGCATATATTTTTATAATGAGGGAGAATCTTGTAGAAACATATAAAATTATGAAGGGAATAGATAAGATAGAAGCAGGGAGGTTTTTTCCACTGACGGGTGAAACTAGAACGAGGGGGCACAGCCTCAAAATAAGGGGGAGCAGATTTAGAACTGAGTTGAGGAGGAACTTCTTCACCCAAAGGGTTGTGAATCTGTGGAATTCCTTGCCCAGTGAAGCAGTTGAGGTTTCCTCATTGAATGTTTTTAAGGCAAAGGTAGATAGACTTTTGAACTGTAAAGGAATTAAGCTAGCAGGTAAGTGAAGTTGATTCCATGAAAAGATCAGCCATGATCTTATTGAATGGCGGAGCAGGCTCAACAGGGCCAGATGGCCTACTCCTGCTCCTATTTCTTATGCTTTTATTTCCACCTTTGTTTCTTTGAAAAAGAACAGCAATATGCTCCTACACATATTTTGGAACAAATAATCAGTTGGATTTCAAACCTGAGGGATGGAACTGTCTTAAAACTGGTCCAGACCAGTTGCAAACCACATCCAGACATAGGACCAAAACAAAAACCTCAAAAAAAATTTGACAGCAGATTTTTACTGTTTGTACTTTCCAGAATAGTTCTTCCTTGAGGGAAATCATCACAGAAAAACAGTATGGTCTACTATGTTGTGCCAATTGTGTTGTCCTAGGTGCACTTTGACAGAAGATTATGGGTTTGAAGCCTGCGTCATGCTTTCTGAGCTCAATATCTACACGCCTCTGCAATACTGAAGAGGTACGAGGCATTAATCTAGAGATGCTGTACCTGTTTATGAGGTTCAAGTTGAAATTTTAGTGAAATCTGGGGAGTTCTCATTTTGCTTACAGTGGAAGGTGATGGTGCTTCATAGCTCAGGGCATCTAATATCAACTAAACAGAGTAACAATGACAAAGTGAATCAGGTACATGGAACCCTTAACCAATATCAGATACTGAGCCTGGGAAGGCGAAATGATGAGAACAGGTTGTGTGGATAATCGAAAGGATTTTCCCTATGGGTTTCTGAAATGTGACCCAAACCTCTGCACCCTGCTCAGGCTTAAATGGGCATTAGATGCCCACACTACATTGGAAACAGTTGCTTGATGTGATTTCCTTCAGAGTAGCCAATTAATGGCCAGAGGGCAACATCTTTATTTTAAAAAATTAATTTACAGTATGTGGGCATTGCCGACTGGTCCAGCATTTGCTGGCCATCCCTAGTTACCCTGAGAAGGAGGTGGTGATAAGCTGCTGAACTTCATGTGGTCTGAGATGAACCAGAATGCCATGAAGGGAATTCCAGGATATTGATCCAGCAACAGTGAAAGAGCAGCAATATATTTACAAGCCATGTTGGTGAGTGGTTTTGAGGGGAACTTGCAAGTGGTGGTATTCCCATATATCTGCTTCTATTGTCCTTCTAGGGGATGGAAGTTGCTGGATTCAAAATCTCATGCAGCGCATGTTTTGAATGGTACTCACTGCTGCCAGAATGCATTGGTGTTAGACAGAGTAAACAGGTGGTGAAAGGGATGCCAACCAAGTGACCCAGATAGCGTTGAGCTTCTTGGACTCGGTGCTAAATTAAGGAAAGTGGGCACGTTCTCAAAGCTAGAGTGCCAACCAGAAGCCTTCACCTAGAGGCCTGTCAGCTTGTGGGCCATAGCAGGATATCAGTCAAGATGAGTGAGAGGGAAGGCACTTCTAAATGGAGGAACCGTTTCTCCAAACTTTCTGAAGTATAACTATTGCAGCTGTGACAGGATTGGTGGGGAAGGTTTTTGTTTATTTACTTGTGGACATGGATGTCACTGCCTGGCTAGCATTTATTGCCTATCTCTTCTGGTGATTGGTATAACTGAATGGCTTGCTAGGCCATTTCAGGATCAACCATATTGCTGCAGATATGGAGTCACACGTAGGCCAGACCAGGTGAGGATGGCAGATTTCCTTCCCTGAAGGACATTAATGAGCCAATTGGGTTTTACAGACAATGGTTTAATGGTCATCGGTAGATTCTTAATTCCACTTGATTTGTTATTGAATTCAAATTCCACTATCTGCCATGGCGGGATTCGAACCTGGGTCCCCAGAACACTGGCTGAGTTTCTAGATTAATAGTCTACTGATAATACCGCTAGGCCATTGCCTCTCCATTCTACTTTCAGAAGGCAAGACTAAGTCATCCAACTAGATCTGGGAGACTGAAGACTGATTGGAAAATTCCTGCTGGCCCTGGTTTGAAAGTCTTGACAGATTGTTAATTGGCTTAATCAGCTACTCCCTCTTGAGGGCTGGTAGGCTTTCCATTTGTAGAGTGTCTCCAAGGAAATGGTGTCGAGGAGGGGAGAGATTGAGGGTGCAGGACATGGCCGATAGTGCTACTTCTAGTATCTGTCCACCTCCCAGCCCCACCCCGATGAGGCCTAAAAACCAGGCCCTCTGACTCCGAGGTGAGAGTGCTATAGACTGAGCCATTGCCAACGTATCCTGGCTCCGACATTCATAAGAGAAACATGAGAAGTTGGAGACTTGAATTGCGGAACATCTGGGCACACCCGCTCTGGCCAGCCTTTTCTTAAAGCTTTTCTCTTCCCTCTTTCAAGACATCACATTCCCTGGAAGGGAATTATTTCAGTGTCCAGGAGATCTTGTGTATGCTTGGGAGCATGGCAGGAGAGGACGGACGGACATGGTGTTCATTGCCTCATGATCTAACTCCTTGCGAAAATGCTGTTTCCAGAAACACACACAAACTACAGATTTTAGCTTCAAAACCATAAGCCATCTAATAAAGGATATTCTATTCTAGAAAGAAACTAAAGCACTGGGGAAAATGTTGACAGGTGAAAAGGAGAAATTTAGCAAGAAAAACGTTAATTGGAACATTAAATTGAAAGATTTTCTTTTCCCATTCTCACCAGTGATAAGTAAACCTTTCTCTGACTGAATCTTGGCCACCTCGATTGCCGACCTTTCAGAAGGTTTTGGAACCATTGCAGGCCTCTGCTCCGAGCTTTTAGCAGGAGGTTTCTGAAAATGAGGAAACCCAAAAATAAAACCTTCCAATATTAACTGGAAACTACGAAGCGCAAGTTGAATTTTAGAGACTGAGATCAGTTGTGCAGTGAGAAGCTCTCAGTCACACTCTAATTTTACCATCATTCAGCCTAGCCCATCTTCTTGGCTCAGGTCTATGAGTATTATGGTCCTGTCCTCAGGACATCATTGCTCAGAAATCCCAGTCATTGTAAATGTGCCATGGAATCAGAGAGACCATTCAGCCCATAAAGTCTGCAACAACCCTCTGAACAGCATTCCACCCCTTCAACCTATCCCCATATTTCCCATGGCTAATCCACCTAACCTGCACATCCCTGGACAATGTGGGGCAATTTAGCATGACCAATCCACCTAACCTGCACATCGTTAGACTGTGGGAAGAAACCGGAGCACCCGGTAGAAACCCACGCAGACATAGGGAGAACGTGCAAACTCCACACAGACAGACAGTCACCTAAGGCTGGAATCAAATCTGGGTCACTGGCACTGTGAGACAACAGTGCTAACCACTGAACCATCTTGCCACCCATCCTGAAGTTAATTTGAGGAATCCAGAGATTTCTCTACATTGATAGATGTTTGTAACTACTTTGCAGAGGAGCAGGATGATCAAAATTAGCCAAAATCTACTGAAAATGATGAATTTTCTCTTATGTTTTTTGAAAGGATAGTTTGCTTTTGATTTGTAACTGTTTTCTGAAAATAGTACATTAACTAGTCATTGGGATGCATCGCATTCATGATACTTTTCAATGTGACTTGGGTTCTCCAGATACAAAATTGATGACTGATATATTATGTATCATATATCCTCAGAATTACTTCTTAAGACAACATTAAAAAGCCCCAGTAACCCTATGTTCATCTTTCAGCAATAATGTCAAACCTTGAACTAACACATTGTTAAGTAACAAGATCATATCCTATTTAATAACATCATTGAAATAATATCAAAATTGCAAGGTCATTAATCTACATTCTCCCCTGAGTCTACACATACTTCTTCCAGGGATGAACTTCCAATGAACCAAGCCCCATGCCAGTCACTCCCAGAATCCTAATGAAGCAAAATGCCGTGGCATTGCAGCAGAATTCCTTTTCCATCGATTTCCTGTTGCACGTCCAAATGAACCAACCTTTTCTCGTTAGTATTCCAATTTCTTGCCATTCAGTGCCACATCTATAGAATCCTAAGAGGCCAAATCACCTCCCATTTACTGTTCTTGTACAGAATCTTAGCAGCATTCCTGAGCATGGAGTATTTGTTAATGCTGAGGATAACAAGCCCAAAAGTAAATTTTACCAAAAGCAGCTGCATATTTAGCTCAACCATCTCTGAGTCGTCAGTTTGTATCTGTTAACTGCTTTCCATTATTTTGGGTTCAGCTAAATTGTTTAAGGAATAATGAAGTGGCCAAATGTTACACACATTGTCCATTTCTGAAGTAAGAGATCTTGAAGCATTCATAGTACATCTGGGCATTCCAGATTAAATTATGTACACATCAAGCTGTGAGGGCTTAATTATTGATGCTACTCTGCACACTTCAATACTGCACTTGAATGGATCAACTCTATAGCCGTGAATTCAATTAGTGTTTTATTTATCCTGTCTGAAACCTTATTAACATACTGCACATTAGAAAATTCATTTTTACTGTATGTCAGGAAATCCTCCGAATCTGCAGCTGGGCATATACTGAAACTGTGAGCTTACAGTTTTTGAAACTATCTGATTAAATTTACTGCTCATTCATCATTCAAGCACCTACTTTCTCTCTCCCCCTTTCACTTTTATTCATCTTGCAGGTTGAGACTCCTGGTGGGTTATAACTTTATGGGCATTGCTACCTGATGTGAACATGGAAAGTGAGCATTAGTAAACCACTGGACTAAGGTGGGCCGGTGTGTTGGGGGGCGGGGGGGGGGGGGGGGGGGGCGGGGGGGGGGGGGGGGGGGGGGTGGAAGTTAAAGAAATGAACCTCTTCCCATTCAGTTATAGAATCTCAATGGGCCAAATCACCTCTCGTTTTTTTTGTTTGTGTGGCGTCTTACCACACAGCGTTCCGAAGCATGGTTCTGTCCCACTCATCAGTTATACATGTACTTTCCAGCAGGGGTCACTGAAGGCCTGTTAGGAGGGAAGACCTGAGTTGACTGATTTTGCTTCCTCGGTTTCAAGTACCCTTATTGTCCTTGAGGTCAACTAACTCATTCTGGACAAGGTGTCCAAGCTGTCATCTTAATGTTAATGGTGAAATAATTAATCCCTTGTCAGGAATTGATTAATTCTGTAAGTTAGCTTATTTAAAACAGTGAAACACATCATAAGTTATAAAACAAACATTACAGCAAGCCAGAGATAACAAGGTATAGGGCTGGATGAACACAACAGGCCAAGCAGCATCAGAGGATCAGGAAAGCTGATGTTTCAGGTCTGGACCCTTCTTCAGAAAAGATCTCTCACTTCAGAAATGGACAATGTCTGCAATGTTTGGCTACTTCATTTCTGCAGAAGGGTCCAGACCCGAAACATCACGTTTCCTGCTCCTCTGATGCTGCTTGGCCTGCTGTCTTCATCTAGCTCTATACCTTGTTATCTCAGATTCTCCAGCATCGGCAGTTCCCACTATCTCATTACAGCAAGCCAACCGATCTGTGTGTGCAGCATGTAAACCCAAAGACAACAAACTGGAAGGCAGAAACACAACATTGTATACACAGAACATTAACTCCTTAAAGAAGACGTCCCTTCAAGGGGAGAGAAGCCAACAATACAAGCCTCATACTTGGTCTGAAAGGCCTCATTGGGAGGACTATTCAACAGCTCAACATCAAGAGTCAACCATTCTACAAGGACAATTATATGAACCATCAAGTAGGTATTTACCACATTCTGTTGCCCTCGACAATGCTCATCCAAAGGGGCAACAGTAGCCAAGGTCACCAATTCATCGGTGCTGAGGAATTTGTTTGATTCGGTGGAGTGTGAGCATTTCTCGTGGTTCCAGTTATCTAATTTGGGAATAAAACAGACAACAAAAGCAAGGAGAGAAGAAATGTCTTTTATCACACATACATGGATTGCGATCATTGCTGTTTCAATTGCTGGTCTGTATTGAGATCATTAACAACAGACAGAACATGATAAAAAGGCACTTGTGTCCCAGCACTCCTCAACTAGCAAGAGAGACATCACCAAGGGATCCTCACAATATATTTAGTAAATAAATTAATAGCATTTATATAGCACCTTTTACAATCGCAGGATATCTCAAAGTGTTTTACAGTCAACTCCTTTAACTTGCGCTGTAGAAGGAAAAGCAACTAGTCTGTACACAGCGAGGTTTCAGCAAACAGCAATGTGATAATAATCTGATCATTTGTTTAAGATATATCTGTTCAGGGGATAATAGTTGGGCAGAAGGCTGGAGAGAAGTCCCTAATCTTCTGCGAAGTAACACTGTCTATTCATTAAGTCACACAAAACTTGAGGGGGCTGTGTATTAATTTACACCACTCATGCTCCAGCATGACATAGCTAGTTTCACTTCTTGCTCAATGTTTGAGATATCTTGCCCTTCCAGGGTAATCTGAGGTAGCGTGGGCACTTTTCACAAAAGGCCCGAAAAGCCAAGAAAGAAAGCTTCCCCATGAAGGGGCATGATGGAAAACCAGATGTCTCCTTCAAGGAGACTTTGAGTTTGGGTGTCAAGTGGAATTTCAGAACTATTCCAGAGTAAGGATGTTAAAGGTCAGGAAACCACAATGTGGGGAAAAGCGAAGATACAGATCAGCCACACGCTAGCTAAATGTCGAGGCAGTTGCCTTAAGGGGTGGAAGGCCTCCTCCTACAAAGTTAGAAATTATCGACAGCACAGCACAGGCCCAAGCCAATTCAACCCAACAGGCCCAAGCCATTCATTTCTGCTTCTCCCAACCCACCACCTGAAACCATCGACATACCCACCTATTTTCTGGACCTTCATGTCTTTACTTACATTCCCCTAAAATGCATCAACGTTATTCACTTCAACTACATCCTGTTGTAGCAAGTTCCACATTACAATTGTTTTCTGGGCAAAGAGTTCTTTCCCCCCAAATTCTTTATTGGATTTATTAACGATCATCTTATATTCCCACCTGGCTCTCTATGACCCTTTGGGGAAGGATTCCTTCCATCTTTGCCTGGTCTAGTCTACATGTGATTCCAGACCCACAGCAATATGGTAGACTCTTGACTCCCCTCTAAGGCCTCGAAAGTCACTCAATTCAAGGGCAATTAGGAATGGGTGACAATTACTGGCTTTCCTAGCAACATTCATATCCCAGGAAAGAATAAAGAAATCAAAACTAGTTCTAGTCTCACTTTCATGTGAAAAGCTTGCTCCACTTTTAACCCACCAAACCCTTCTACAATGTTAATGACTTCTAACAGGTCACCTCTTAGTCTTCTCCTTCCTAGAGAAACGAACCCTGTCCAAACTGGTCCATCCTTCCTGATTAGATTCACATTTTAGTTATTATATTAGCTACTCCTGTTCCACTCCGACTTTCCAATCAATATCTATCTCTGTTAAGCCCAGAATTCCAAGCACCAGGCAAAGCCCCTGAACCAATCTCCCTTAATGATGAAAATGATGCCATCAATCTCAGTGGAGAGTGCCACTGAACAGCCTCCTAATGCACGATATGAAACTTTGCCAAGGGATATCGTCACCCAGTAAACCCATAATGGCTGGCAGGGATTGGCAAGTTCTCAAACCTCTTAGAAAGAGTCTAGTAGCAATTAGTTCTGGCTTATTTATGCCACATTGAAGCCATAGAATATTGGGTATTAAAAAGCAACATAAGGTGCCCTCATCCTCTTAAAATGCTTACTTAAAAAACACAGAAAGACACGCTAATTAATTCTGTGCAGACTATTGCTTTCTCCCTCCTCCATTTAGTGCTCCTCATGGATATTAATGGTGGACAATAGAACATTTTTGTTACAAATCTCCTTGCAAAAAAATCTCCTGCACACCGACTAAATATATTCCACACTTGACATAATGGATGCCTGTAGCTTCATGGGTTGCACACTCATCTTCTGCGTTAGAAGCTCATGAGTTCAAATTCCTGGCCCCACTTCTCCCCACATTAGAGACCCTCTATATGGTATATGAAACCAACTCTCAGCTCAATGCAAAAGACCCCAGTCTGCAAATTAAAGAAATACACTTCTCTAATATCCTATTTGTCCTTCAACCAACATGACTGATAGCAGACGATCTGCTTGGTTTCTTGTTGGCGCTTGCTACATACAAATTGGCTGTTCTAGAGTTCGAGAAATAGGCCATTAGCTGGAAAGTGCTTTGAGGTGTACTGAGCTCATGAAGGTGCTAGTTAAAGCCCTTTTTTTATTCATTCCTGGATGTTGGTGTCATGCTGGGTCAGCATTTACTGCCCATCCCTAATTTCCCAGAAGGCTGTTAACAGTCCATACGGACAATGTCCACCACTTTGCCTTCATTAATCTTCTTTGTCATTTCTTCAAAAAACTCAATCAAGTTAGTGATTCACAATTTCCAAAGCACAAATTTTGGAATACTGCATTCAATTCTGGTCTCCTTGCTTTCGGTAAGCTGCTTGAAAGGGTGCAGAAAAGATTTACAATGATGTTGCCAGGGTTGGAGGGTTTGACCACAGAGAGAGGCTGAATAGGCCAGGGCCATTTTCCCTGGAACATCGAAGACTGAGCGGTGACCTTAAAGAAGTTTGTAAAGGCATGAGGGGTATGGATAGGGTGACTAGTTAAGGTCTTTTTCCCAGGGTAGGGGAGTCCAAAACTAGAGGGCATAGGTTTAAGGTGAGAGGGGAAAGTTTTAAAAAGGACCTAACTGGCAACTTTTTCTCACAGAGGGTGGTGATTGTAAAGAATAAGCTGCCAGATCAGTAGCGGAGGCTGGGACAATTAAAACATTTAAAAGGCATCTGGAGGGGTGCATGACTAGGAAGGGTTTAGAAGGATGCTGGCAAATGGGACTAGATTAATTTAGAATATCTAGTTGGCATGGACGAGTTGGAGCGAAGGGTCTGTTTCTGTTCTGTACAACTCTATGACTCTCTATGATTCTAGACCAGCATTTGTGTCTCCCCATCCCAGAGGGCGGAAGTCAACCACAGCACTGTGAGCCTGGAGTCCCATGTAGGTCAGATCAGGTAACAATGGCAGTTTCATTCCCTGAAAAGGACACTAGTGAACCAGATGAGATTTTCCTTGTTGTTAGTCATCATTAGAATCCTATTTCCAGATATTTATTGAATTTAAATTCAACTATCTGACGTAGCAGACGTCAAACCCAGGTCCCCAGAACATTTCCTGGGTCTCTGATTTAACAGTCCAGTGATAACACCACGTGGTCCTTGCCTCCCCTAATTTATCTTTCTTGTTAGGCAATGTTGAGAGATTTGTCACGAATTTGGGGCAGATTGGGGCTGTTTTGCCCACTCATCACCTGTTCTGACATCACCTCACTTGTGCCATGGCCTCGATGATCTCAGATTGTTGCTGAGTTAATTCTGTGCAATATTTCAGGACCTGCAAAGTGTGGTCAAGAGACCATGGGTTAATGCCGGGCCACCCGAATCATAAGTAGAGCACTCCAGAATGGAAATGAACCGATGCAATTGGTCCAGATTCGTTCAGTTGGCAATGGAATCCAACCTAGCTTTACAATCTGCCAGCTGCCTTTAAAAGACCGGGCCAGCTTTTAACCATAGAGTCATAGAGATGTACAACATGAAAACATACCTTTTGGTCCTATTCATCCCTGCTGACCAGGTATCCTAAATTAATCTAGTCCCATTTGCCTGTATTTGGTTCATATATCCCTCTAAACCCTTCCTATTCATATACCCATCCATATGCCTTTCAAATGTGTTAATTGTACCAATCTTCACCATCCCCTCTGGCAGCTTGTTTCATACATGCACCACCCTCTGCGTGAAAAGTTACCCCTTAGGTCCCTTTTAAATCTTTCCCCTCTCACCTTAAACCTACGCCCTCTAGTTTTGGACTCCCCTACCCTGGAAGAAAATGACCTTGGTTATTCACCTTATCCATGCCCCTGATGATTTTATAAACCTCTATAAGGTCATCTCTCAGCCTCCGATGCTCCAGGGAAAATAGCCCCGGCCTATTCATAAAACCTGGCAACATCCCTGTAAATCTTTTCTGAACTCTTCCAAGCTTTACAACATCTTCCCTACAACAGGGAGACCAGAATTGAAAGCAGTATTCCAAAACTGACCTAACCAATGTCCTGCACTGGTGCAACATGACCTCCCAACTCCTATACTCAATCAAATAACATTTTCTGAACAATTCTGCCTCAGGGAACATAGTTCCTCAACTAGCACTGCTGCCTCACAGCGCCAGGGACCCAGGTTTAATCCCAGCCTCGGGCAACTGTCTGTGTGGAGTTTGCATGTTCTCCCTGTGTCTGCGTGGGTTTCCTCCGGGTGCTCCGGTTTCCCCTCACAGTCCAGAGATGTGCAGGGTAGGAGGATTGGTTATGCTAAATTTCCCATAGTGCCCAAGGATGTTTAGGTTAAGTGGGTTAGACATGGGAAAATGCAGGGGTAGGGGAATGGGCGTGGGTGGGATGCTGTTCAGTGGGGCGGTATGGACTTGTTAGGCCGAATGGCCTGTTTCCACACTGTAGGGATTCGATGAAAGTAAAAAAAAACTATGATACAAACTTTTTGAATATTTTTAACGCACAGGTGTTTAGATTTTTCATCTGCACGAAGATTTCTGAAAAGGTATGGGAGGTTAAGAGGGAATGTGCAGTATTCAGATCAGCCATGAAATTATTGACTGGCAGGGCTGTTACAAGGGGCCGAATGGCCTACTTCTGTTCTTAATTTGCATGTGCATTTGTTACTGCTGTGGAATAGGGCTACACCTAGTTTAAAATGCAGCCAAATTCTCACATTTATTTATCACTTCAAGAGTCGGAGAGGGACTTGATACTGATCTCTTACCATATGAGCTCCAACCAGTTCATGGGTGGTCGGAGCAGGCTGAGGGGTCACACAGAGGAGGAGGAATGGCATTGTGACTGCAGCTGGGAAATGAATAGCAGCAGGCACCTTCGGAAAAGTGAGAAATCAGAATGTGAGCAGGAAAGATCACGCAAAGTTCTCACACACCTAGAGGCGAGCTAAAGAACTGCAGTCACTAATGTCAGGGAGATGCTCACATGGGTTTTGATATTCTGCGTAGCTCAGAAGGCCAGAGTCTGTGCAAGACACCACTTTAAAAATGAGACGCAATATTTCTGCTGAATCATACCGGTCTCTGTTTTCCCTGGATCTATCTTCTGGGCCAGTGGACTCCAGGGAGCAACAGTTTCCGACTCAGTCCTATGTAGAGCCAGCTCCTCTTCGTCACAGCGTTGTTTACACTCCAGCAAATCTTCCGCTTGTCGCCGGCGCCTCACCAGTTCCTTCTCTTTCTTTGTCAAGAACCTGGAAAAAGCAACAAGGAAACCCCACCCCAGTCCCTCCGTCACACAGGAATCAACTGGGCTCCAATGTAACCTGAAAATTTCACCGAGTCTAGCTTCTTCTTTACTTGTCCCCCAGACCTGCTATCTCCACTTTCCCACCCCATCCCACCCCGTCCACACTTCCTTGGGTGAATATGGGGAGGCAATGGTATACTGGTATGATCACGGAACGATTAATCTAGAGACCACAATAATCTCCTGGGGACTCAGGTTTGAACGTTGCAATGGCAGCTGATGGAGTGTGAATTCAAGAAAAAGCAAGCCAATTGATGACTATGAAACCAGTGTCAACTGTCAGGAAAAAAAGCCATCTGGCTTATGAATGTCCTTTAGAGAAGGAAATCTGCCATCCTTACTTGATCTGGCCTACATTTGACACCAGACCCACAGCAATGTGGTTGACACTTAACTGCCCTCTGGGCAATTCAGGTCAGGCAATAAATGCTGGCCTAGCCAGCGATGCCAACATCCCATGAACGAATAAAAAAAGAGGAGAAACAAGCTATCTGATGCCAAGCCTCAGCCAAAATCCCTTTGTCCTTGGCTTCCAGTAGAGGTGGTTGCACCATACCTCCTTCTTTCATTGGGAGAGGCGCCACTTTATCACTTATGTTAGCTTAAAATGCCCATCTGCAGTCAGGTTAAAATCCTAAAATGAACAAAGACCACCTTCCCTCAGCCCATGATGATGTAAAGACTACCTCATCATTTCGAGATATAAGTTGGAAAATGGAAATTTGACAACCATGTTGCAGGGAAAGAGTCAATTGTAACTCAAAGGAAAAGCAGAACTGTGTGATGTTGCCTTTTTGGTTACCACAGAACATGTAACATTTGGAAGAAGCTGAGTTTGATACATTTATCAGACTAGCGGGAACCAGGGTTGAAAATTACAAATAACTCAAGACTCTGAAAGGAGAAAATAAAACTTTCCAACAGAAGCTGAGACCTTGGTCTAACTGGCCCAAAACTGAATTGAGGATCGCTACAAAGTTGGAAACAAAGTGATAACATCACCAAAAGGACTGTGAGAAATTTCATACATTTTCCTATGAGAGTACTTGATCCACAGACTTGGTTTCTTTTCGCCGCATTTTTCAGCCAGAGGATTCCCACATCCCAGAAATGAATGAAATGAAAAGGTAGTGGTGTTCCTCTACCACAATACAGTAATCAGGCCTAGAGATAACACAGTGTGGAGCTGGAGGAACACAGCAGGCCAGGCAGCATCAGAGGAGCAGGAAAGCTGACATTTCGGGTCGGCACCCGACCCGAAATGTCAACTTTCCTGCTCCTCGGATGCTGCCTGACCTGCTGTGTTCCTCCAGCTCCACACTGTGTTACCTCAGACTCCAGCATCGGCAGTTCTTACTATCTCACAGTAACCAGGCCTTATGGGTCCCTGCAACTTCAAGAAGATGGTGGCAGCAAACACATCACATGGTGAGGTACAGATCTGGTTTAGCTGCACAACCAAAAGAATGAGGGACATGCAGACATAACCTTCCAGGTATTCCAGAGAGAATTTAGGAAAGATTTTATCATGATGTAACTTGATTTATCGTTGTCATATGCACCAAGATTCAGTGAAAAGTGTTGTTTTACATGCTCTACAGGCCAACTGCACAAAGTGCGTCAGGGAGCAGAACACAGTGCAGAATACTGTGTTCCAACCGCAGAGGAGGTGCAGAGAGATTAGTATTAACATTTCAGAGGTCGGTTCAAAAGTCTGGTAACAGCAGGGAAGAAGCTATTCTTGAATATGTTCGTACGGGTATTCAAACTTTTATATTTTCTGACTGATAGAAGAGGGTGGAAGAGAGTATAACCAGGGTAGGAGGCGTCTTTGATTACGTTGGTTGCTTTTCCATCATGGAAAGGGTACAAAAAAGAAGCATGGAACTCTGCCCAATAAATAGCACCAGCGGATGGCTCAATTTATCTTTTTAAACATGCGATTGAGAGATTTTTGCTCACCAGGAGCTTTAAGTGACATGGATCCAAGGGTATGGAATCGAGACACAGAACAAAAAGAGTCGCATTTCATAAATTTACAACCATGGGATGTTCCAAAGCAATTCAAGAGGGAGAGGCTGAATACACTAGGGCTATTTTCCCTGGAGTGCCGGAGGCTGAGGAGTGGACCTTATAGAGATTTATAAAATCATGAGGGGCATGAATAGGGTGAATAGCCCAGGTCTTTTCCCCAGGGCAGGAGAATCCAAATACAGAGGGCATAGGTTTAAGGTGAGAGGGCAAATATATAGAAAGGACCTAAGGAGCAACATTTTCACACAGCGGGTGGTGAGTGTATGGAACGAGCTGCCAGAGGAAGTGGTGGAGGCTGGTAAAATTGCAACATTTAAAAGGCATCTGGATGGGTGCATGAATAGGAAGGGTTTAGAGGGATATGGGCCAAATGCTGGCAAATGGGACTAGATTAATTTAGGATATTTGGTCGGCATGGATGAGTTGGACCAATGGGTCTGTTTCTGTGCTGGACAACTTTATGACTCTAAGTATTTGTTTGTTGGATGTGAAGTACAAACAATAATTTCTGATGCTAGGTCAGTCACTTGAAATCTGAACATAGTTTCTCTCCAGAAATTCTCCCAGGCCTGCTGTGTATTTCCAGTGTTTTCTGATTTAATTTTAGATTTCAAGCATCTGGAATGTTTGAAATACTTTACTCTCTGTCTAAGGAAATGTAACCATAATCTCATTGACCAGGAGAGCAGACTCAAGGGACTTAATTGCCTTCTCTGTTCCTATCTGCCTGTGCAAGGGTCTGAAACAATTAGCTCCTCCATCATGCTCATATCTGATTCCTGTAGATGGGCCAATGATCAGCCCTGTCGATCGAACTGGCTCACCTTTCATCCAACCTGCTGTGCATCTTCTTCAGTTGCTTCATGGTGACACTGTCCTCGCTCCCAGAGGCTGACAGAGAAGAGCAGCTGCACTCATCCAGGTCTGCAGTCCTGGGACTGAGTTCAGTACTCGCTGAACACTCGGAGGGACTGACAACTGCTGCATCAAGCAAGGTGTCCCTCAATCCCGAAACCTAAATGTAGGGAGATCAAAACAAGGTAAAGTAGAAATGGTAACCAGTGTAACCAGCCACCGCCTCAGGGCCTGCTACCCTGATGCTGGAATGGACAGATTCCCTGAGTCCCAGAACAATGGAATAAAACATAGAACTGTACAGCATGGGAACGGGCCATTCGGCCCACGATGTCATGGCAAACATGACGCCAAATTAAACTAATCTCTTCTGTCTGCCCTTGATTCATATCCCTCCATTTCTTGCATATTCATATGCTTATCCAGAAGTCCCTTAAATGACCTCATCGTATCTGCCTCTAACACCACTCCAGGCAGCACATTCCAAACTCCTACCACTGTCTGTGCAAAATAACTTGCCCCTCACATCTCCTTTGAACTTTCCCCCTCTTGCCTTAAATGCATGCTCCTAGTATTAGGCATTTCAACTCTGGGAATAAGATTCTGACCGTCAACCCTATCTATGCATCTCATCATTTTACAGACTGCTATCAAGCCTCCCCTTGGCCTCCGCCACTCCGCAGAAAGCAACCCTAGTTTTTCTGGCCTCTCCTTATAGCTCATACCCTTTAATCTGGACCGCATCCTGGTAAACCTCTTCTGCACCTTCACCAATGCTTCCACATCCTTGCTGTAACATGGCAACCAGAACATAATAATCTAAGTGTAGCCTAACCAAAGTCTTATAAATCTGTAACATGACATCTGGACACTTGTACTCAATGGTAAATATCATGTTCCAGAAATTAAAATATACTCCCTTGCATTTTTATTCATACTTCTACTTGTCAGAGATGCCTTTCGTAATTCACTTTGCTGCATTTTTCACGACTCTCACCTACCCAGAAAGTGCTGGGTCACAAATCCACAGCTCAGCCGAGCAGCCAGTCTTCGGGAGTAAACCAGGGACAGCAAGCTATTTGGCCACAAGATGCATCACCAAACCATCACCATCATTGATTTACTCGACTACAGAATTCATTGTGGCCATACCTGCTGTCAGCCAGGGCCTTTCCGAGCACAGTAAGCAGGGAGACACTGTGATGCATCAGTGATTCATTTTGTCTTTAAGTTGAGGAAACGGAACCACCCTGCAGCACTTTGATTAGCAGCTCAGCCAAGGTCAGGTAGCTCATCGTACAGCTCACTGGCACTGGGTGGCAATGTACCTAACCTGCACATTCCTGCACACTTTCGGGCAAATTTTAGCATGGCCAATCCACCTAACCTGTACATCTTCAGGCTGTGGGAGGAAACCCAGTGGCTCAGTGGGTTAGCACTGCTGTCTCACAATCCCAGGGACTCGAGTTTGATTTCAACCTTTGGTGACTCTGTGGAGTTTGCATGTTCTCTTCCTATCTGTGTGGGTTTCCTCCTACAGTCTGAAGATGTACAGGTTAGGTGGATTGGCCATGCTAAAAATTGCCCCAAAGTGTCCAGGGACATGCAGATTAGGGACATCAGACATGGTAAAAACCCCATTTGGGGTTATGGGGTTGGGGTGTGGGGCTGGGTCTGGGTGGGATGCCCTTCAGAGGGTTGGTGCAGACTTGATGGGCCAAATGGCATCTTGCTGCACTGTAGGGATCCTACAATGCAAATTGGACTGGTGATTAATATGGTTGCACTGGATGCATTTCCTTTAAGAGTCATTAGGAAGAGCTTTGTGAAGGTGTATTTAAGACTCACACGACTGCCAAGTCGCAAAAATTGCA
This sequence comes from Ginglymostoma cirratum, assembly GCA_024137785.1. Classification (NCBI taxonomy): domain Eukaryota; kingdom Metazoa; phylum Chordata; class Chondrichthyes; order Orectolobiformes; family Ginglymostomatidae; genus Ginglymostoma; species Ginglymostoma cirratum. The sequence goes on from JAHRHZ010000036.1 coordinate 1,530,764, forward strand.
GCTCAATTACAGCAAGAACTGCAGATGCTGGAGTCAGGGATAACATGGTGTGGAGCTGGAGGAACACAGCAGGCCAGGCAGAATGAGCAGAGCAGGGAAATTGATGTTTTGGGTCAGGACCCTTCTTCTTGCTGTGTTCCCCTAGCAACAAGTGCAGCTTGCAGTTTTATCGCATCTTTAACAATCAAACATAAATTGACACCAAGCCACATAAGATGATATTAGAGTGTATGACCAATAGCTTGGCCTGAGAGGGTGGTTTGAAGTAGTGTCTTAAAGGAGGAAAGAGAAACAGAGAGGTTTTGAGAAGGTATTCCAGAGCTTAAGGTTAAAATCAGAATTAGTGACATTCAGAATTGTTCGGTTGACAGAGGCCAGCTCATAAAGTTGCCATATCATTGAGCTGCACTGATTATAGACAGAGACAGCTGGCGGTGCTTTAATCTAAGGGTCACCAGGCCTCAGGCAAGGGGAAGAGGTTGAGAAAGCAAATTCTTCATGGTAGCTTCAGCTAGTGTGAGAATTGAACCCACACTGTTGGTGTCGTGCAAGTCAGTAGTCCAGCCCACTGAGCTAACAGACCCCGACACATTCCACCACCCCCAAAGGAGTCAATATAGGTCCGTACACTCAAAGGTGATAGGTAAGTGGGCCCTGGTGTATGTTAGGTTGTGGGAAGCAGAGTTTTGTAAGAGTTGAACCCAATGGAGAGTGGAAGTTGATCAGGAGAACTTTTGCAACAGTTGGATTTGTGTAAGTAACAAAGTCTTTTTTGTTCTTACCTGGGGGTCTGTCGCTGATCTATCTAACTGGCACTGGAGGTGTGCAGTTGTCTGATGAATCCTGAAGATCTCTTGCTGCTGTTTCAGGAGAAGCTTCCTCTCCTGGTGGGCTGCTTTGTAAACATTCTGGAGATGCCTGATCTCTACCTGGGCACAGGAAAGGAGGAGCAAAGTCAGGACAGATCAGCCCTTGACTCCAATGTGATACACACATTGGAATCCAGACAGAAGCTAGACCATGCAAGATGCAAAAAACAAAGTCGTGAACAAAGCATTTATATGGAAACTTTGTATCAGAGATAAAAGGTACTGCAGATGCTGGAGAATCCGAGATAACAAGCA
>JAHRHZ010000036.1:1545925-1559905 GCA_024137785.1 Ginglymostoma cirratum
ATTTTCTGATGAAGGGTTTAGGCCCGAAACATCAAGTTTTCCTGCTCCTATGATGCTGCTTGACCTGCTGTGTTCATCCAGCCCCATGCTTGTTATCTCGGATTCTCCAGCATCTGCAGTACCTTTTATCTCTGATAAATCGTCTTAATTCTGTTCAGTGGGCCAGTGCACAGAAAGACAGAGCAAGAGTGTCATCTAGTGGACAAAATGTGTATCACAGGAGCTAAAACTACAGCATCCGTTTGATTGTATTACACACCTTTTGCATCTGGTCTTGATTCCAAAGCACTTCCCAGAATGAATTATCAATGAAATGCAGACATTATTGTTAAGAAAGGAAACATGACAGTCAGTCTGTGCACAGCAAGCTCCCACAAATGAGATAACATGACCCGAGTAATCAATGTTTGTGATAGTGATCGGGAAATGGATATTGACCAAAACACCAGGTATGCCTCCTCTGTCCTTCTTCAAAATAGTGCAATGAGATCTTTTATATTTCACCTAAGCAGGTTCAAAGTCTCATCCGACAGTTACGGTGCAGCACTTCTTCAGTACTCCCCAGGAATGTCAGCCCAGAGTTTCAGCTCAAGTCTCTAGCATAGGGCTTGAACCCACAACCTTCTGAACTGCCAACTCGAGTTGGACCATTTTCAACAAAGAGACAAAACCCTATACTCTATTTTTCTCTCCACAGATGCTGGCAGACCTGCTCAGCTTCTCCAGCACTTCCTGCTTTTGTTTCTGACTGGAACATACTTTTCAGAAGTTCCGTCACAACGCCTGACACCTCTAACAGTTCCACCTTACACTCACCTCACGTCAAACCCAGTTGCAACTGGTTAGCAATGATGGCTGCAATACCTACAATCTCCTGCTTGCAAGAAACTGTTCTACTATCTGTGCAGTTCTCCTGACATGCATATCTTGACTATATCCTGGACGTGTTTGTTGACACTCTGGTTGGAGTGAAATTGCAAATAAAATTCTCCCGTGACTACTCTCTTAATGTTGCTCAATCGATCTTGAAAGACCTCACCACTCCTGTTCAGGTCTAAACCACAAGCTTCTTGGGTCTATTCTACAAAGCTTTACAAGTCACAGAGTACAAGTTCCAGCAAAGCTGTTGTTATTTACATGTTGTAAGTTTCAGTGGTTTGTTTTCAGATATCCCTCCACAACAGGAGAGCTAAGCTTTCCAAATGTCCAGGTCCATGAAATTTAAAACACAATAGCCCATAGAAGAAGAAATTGAAAGATAATAAAGAGTGGAGCTGCCTGGGTTCTACAGAAAACATATTGGGCTGGAGATTAAAGCCCCCTCCCCCTGCCCACCCCTGAGCACCCCCCCCCCCCCACCCCACCACCACAACCATCACCACCCAGCATTGAAAGCTGGAGTCAGCACACATTCCCATTTTAAATGAATTTGTGAGCTTCCCCAGTATAACTAACACTTTGCACGGAGGGGTCTGGCATGGACTCAAGGGGACAAGTGGCCTCTTTCTGCGCCAAATTGACTTTAGGACCTTAAGTATCTCTCTGGTTAATACAGGATCTATTTGTGCTGGGATTAAGCTCAGTTAAAACTGCAATATTATTATCAGAATTGACAAGATTTTTTTATTGCCCATAGCTCACATGGGACACACAAACAGACCCCGATTCATTCTGTGGAGATAAAGAGCATGCAGATGAGCTTCTGAGGTACACCATGACCTCAGCAGTAATGTGACAGGGACTCTGCTAAGAGATTGGACCTAAGGCAGCGAACATCAGTGGACTCTGCTGCCTTATCGTCATATACGTGTAACGAGAGGTATAGATAGAGTTAATGGTACTTGCCTTTTGCCTTGGATTTCAAAGACTAGGGGGCACATTTTTAAGGTGAGAGGACAAGAGATTTAAAAAGACATAAGAGGCAAATTTCTTTCACAGAGGGTGGTTCACATATGGAATGTACTCCCTGAGGAAGTGGTGGATGCGAGCACAGTTACATTTAAAAGACAGGTGGATAAGGACATAAATAGAAAAGGTTTGGGGGAATGTGGGCCAGGAACAGGCAGGTGGGACTAGTTTAGTTTGGGACTACATTCGGCATGGACTGGTTGGACCAAAGGGTCTGTTTCCGTGCTGTGTGACTCTAAGACTCTAAACCTGAGTCTGGTTCGAGTTTATATGAAGAATAGAAGGGCCTATACTAAAACAGTTCCCTCTGGGTGATGTGCATAGGAAAGTAAATTCTCATCATGATATTCTGTCAGCAGGTTTGTTAGGGCAGCTTATTTTCCCTGACTGGGATCATACCCGTTTTTTAATCAATCTCACAGATGTTATTACACACATCTGAAACAGGTGGGTCTTAAACCCAGGCCTCCTGAGGCAGAGTTAGGGATACCAACACTATGCCATAAGCACTCTTGGACTGGGATCATATCATACACTGTCAGGTGAAACTGATGAGGAGGAACGTACTTTATTTAATAGGCAGCATGACACCCCTAAAAGCCTACAGGGGGTTTTGACTGAGGTCCAAATCCCCAGCAATAATGTATATCAATGATGTGGATATCGCTAGACTGAGGAGACCAGTTTCTGGACATCATTTTGAACTCGCTTTTGATGCAGAGCGTCCTGTCGGAGGTCCAGAAGGCAGACATTTCAAGTCACAAATAACAGCATAAATTGCGTAAACAACCCAAAAGTGCCCTGAAGAAGCATTTTAAAACAAAAAAAAGGTTGTGTTGTCGTAATCTGAAACTTACTGCCTCAAAGATTGGCAGGAACAGGTTCAAGAGCAACTTTCATCTGGAATAAATGTTTGAAGGGGAGAGAGACTGCAGGATAGAGTAGGGTATAGGATAGTGGCAGTTCAAGAAGGCAAGACACTAGCACCTTCTCAAGGACAGCTAGGCAAGGGTAATAAATGGTGGCCCAGCCAGTGACATCCACATCCCAAAAATGAATAAAAGTAACAAAAAAAGGGCTAATTGGGTAGCTCTTCTGAAGAGTCTGCATAGACACAGTCGGCTAAGTGGCCTCATTCGGAGCTCAATGACTTTTCAGTGCCTCTTGTGCAATGCACTTTTCTGAATATTCTGATGATTTCCAAACACCATTATATTGGATCATTTCAGCAAAAGTCTCACACTCATTCAGTACCTTCCACTTGGGAATCTGTTCTCAAACCGGACTGTTTCAAAAGGGAGCTCATGAGCTTTGACATTTCTTGTTGCTTCTTGGTCCAGTTCGCTGAAGAATCTCTGGACACCAGTACTTTTATTAACTTTCTCTGATAACAAAGGCAGACCAGAAAAAAGAAAATTTGGATTAAAATGCTTCAGACACTTTGAAAGACAGGCCAAGATAAATTTAACAAATGATCCTTAAAGATAGTTTGTTAAAACACTCGTAAATACGAAAGTAAAAATCATCAGATGACGAGCTATCCGGTAATGCAATAATGATCCGGTAATGATTCTTCAATCAGGTACTGGAGGAACTTTTCATCAAATTGGTCAAGGATAGGATAGGGTCTGTGAACCAGACATATACTATCATAGAATGACTACAGTGTGGAAGCAGGCCATTGGATCCACTGAGTCCATACCGACTCTCTGAAGAGCATCCCATCCCCTACCTACCCTATCCTATCCTTGAAACCTTACATTTACGATGGTTAACCCAGCTAGCCTGCACATCCCTGGATACTATGAGCAATTTAGCATGGCCAATCCTCCTAACCTGCACATCTTTGGTCTGTGGGAGGAAACCACAGTACTTGGAGGAAAGTCAGGCATACAGAGCGAGAATGTGCAAACTCCACACAGAAAAATCACCCGAGGCTGGAATTGAACGCAAATGCTGTGAGGCAGCCGTGCTAACCACTGAGCCACCATGCCACTATATAAAGTAGTTCAGAACAAAAGAGAAACCAGCAGGTCTGCAGAGCTGATAACTCTCTCTCTCAATTCTCTGCAGTAAGTCACTTCAAACCAGAATTAAACCAACCAACCTTTTCATCAGATGCTGCAAGTTGTGACTTCGAATTGGATAAGTCAGAGAACTCTCACAGGTGTCACAGTCACTCTGTGCCTCTTGCACAGCAGCCCAACATATTTTGTTCCCCAGTTTTCCTTCCTCCCAGAGCTTTTGCGTGTGTGTGTGTGTGTGTGTGTGAGCGAGTGAGTGAGAGTGTGTGTGTGTGAGCGAGTGAGTGAGAGTGAGTGAGTGTGTGTGTGTATACATGTGTGTGAGAGCGAGTGAGTGAGAGTGTGTGTGTGAGAGCGAGTGAGTGAGTGTGTGTGTGTGAGAGCGTGTGTGTGTGTGTATACGTGTGTGTGAGCGAGTGAGTGAGAGAGTGTGTGTGTGTGTGTGAGACAGCGAGTGAGTGTGTGTGTGTGTGACCGAGTGAGTGAGAGTGTGTGTGTGTGACCGAGTGAGTGAGAGTGTGTGTGTGTGTGTGTGTGTGTGTGTGCACGTGTGTGTCTGTGTGTGTATACATGTGTGTGCATGCGTGTCCCCGTCTATTGGTCCATTTAAACACAAGTTGATCTACCTCTCTCCATTCATCCATTGTCCCATCAACATGGCAGAATGGCAAGGGACCAGAGATCTCTTGTTTAAGTAGCTTGATAAAGGGATTGAGGCTTCTATTGTTCAGTTGTTGGATTTCAGAAATTAAAAACAAAAGCTATTCCAACCTGGACACCAATTAGCCCGAGTCCATGAGAAACTATGTGCATCTCTGTTGGAGGAAAGGCAAGTGGTTAAAACAGCTTGAGGGAGGTTCCACACACAATGATCAGCGTGCTCACACATTGAATGCAGCATGCAGAAGTCACTGCTGTGCATGGACCTCAGGGATCTACACAGCAGGATAAGTACTTAGAAGGAAATTCCTTGAGAACCACCACTCCATATTGAGTGAAGGAATGAATGACAAAACAGCAGGCACAAGATTGATACCGAACTGCTGGCACCACTCCGCACTTTAGCCAATGGAACTAACCAGCTTCCACAGTCTTTGACTTCAGTCATGTACAGTTGTAGAGTGGCTAGAATCATTGAATCCCGAGAATGCAGAAAGAGGCCATTCAGCCCACCACATTTGCACCAACCCTCCAAACAGCATCCCACCCAGACACAACCCCCTTCCCTATCCCTGCATTTCCCATGGCTAATCCACCTCGCCTGCACATCACTGAAGACAATGGGCAATTTAGCATGGTCAATCCACCTAACCTGCTCATCTTTGGATTATGGGAGGAACTGGAGCACCTGGAGGAAACCCACGCAGACAATGGGAGAATGTGCAAACTCCACACAGAAAAATCACCCGAGGCTGGAATTGAACCCAGTGCTAACCACTGAGCCACCATAATGGTTCCACCATCAAGCTATTATCCCAGAGATTCCATTCCAAATGGGCCACTGAAGCCAAGGACTTGAGCTGTGAGAAAACTGGGTAGATTATAAAAAAAAACCCCATTGATACATAAATGCCCTACAGAGCGGGAAACTGCCCAACCCTTATCCCAATCACAACCTTCTCCTCACTTCAAACACCCCGAAAACTGGATCAGAGTATTTGGGACTCACAAGAGTCTCAATCAATCTGCTTGATTGACTCTCAATGCCTCTTGCAAGCAGCTAAGCAAGTCGCTCAGTTGAAAGAATAATTGCTGGAAGATCTTCTCAAATATCAAGTCAGGTGGTGAATGATGAAATAAGACACTTCTCTTCGTCTTTGGAATTTTCACGGAATGCAGTGTTCTGCACATATACTTCCTCCTGACTAACCCAATGTACTAAAACAACGGATGTGAAAAAAGCCAAAATAAAACCAAATTAACAAGTGATGGCCTCTTAAGGGAGCACTGGACAGAAGTCCAAAGGAAACATTATTTCAAAATGTTGCTTTTTGTGGGGAAGATAATGCACTCCAGCCCCCTGCAGTGCCCACTGGTCACAAAGACCCTGTGTGCCAATGGACACTGTGTGTTCCCTCCCTGATGTTACCCGGGTGTGGCTTTAACCATAGAAACAAGGCCAGCAGTCAGGTCTAACCACCCCCTCTATAGCCTGCTACCTGCAACCATTAACAGCCATCTTGTCTGGCCTGCTGTTTCTCTTCACAAATGCTCTAGGTACTTAATTAAAGAATGCCCACTGCCATTGTATCTCATCAACAGAATCTGCATACGATGAGGCAAGACAGCTTCAATTTCTCAGGACAACAGGACAGCAGGCTGTAAAATGCCAGCCTTGCCAGAAATGCCCACATTCTGAGTTGAAATTTGCACAAGCGGAAAGAAATCAGACAGCAGAATAATTCCAGAAAAGTTCTGGGGAAGGTGGGATAAATGACAGAATGTATTGTCCTACCTTTCTGTTTCCCTGTCAGGGCATTATCTATCACTCTGGGTCTACTGCACAATCCACACTCCGTCAAAGATTCCGAGTCACTCCACTGGGTGTTGCACTCGCTCTGCAACAAGGAGCTGCACAGTAGGCCATCCTCGGGATGGTCATCCTGCAAGTCGAGTTTCTTGTCCTCGGGTACAGCAGTTCCCTGTTGCTCTTCCCACTCTCGATGTCGGGCAGGTAGGCTGTCACACAGTAAGACCCGTGGTGTCGGGACTGGCTCAGGGCTTGGGACGTGCTGCCACTTCAGGTCATAGCGGTCAGTCCAGCTGCCCATTGGATCTGCTCGTGTGAAGCCACCCAAATCGGCCCGCTCCCGCCTTTTGTCCCAGCTTTGGCTTCCGGGTCTTTTCCAAACATCTGCATCCACGCCCAGCCTCCGAGCTTCGTTCTCAATGCGGCCACTGAGGGCTGTTGCCATGGAGCAGAGGTCTTCGATACGTTGCTGCTTGTCCTTGTAGCCCATGTTACTGGCTTTACAGCTCATCTCCCCCTCACAGTGTGCCAGAGGCAGGAGCTCATTAATGGACGGTGAAAGCTGAGCTGGTGGGGAGGAGCGCTCTTGACAGTGTCGACATGATTCCAAGTGTTGAAGTCTCAATGGGCTATATTTGCTTGATAGATAATGGTGGAATGGTCTCTTGGTATCATTCAGCTCCCACCGATATATCCCGCTGTGTAATAAAAGACCAATTGTTACTTTTTACAATGAAAAGCACACGAGAGCATTCAATTGCACTGCGGAATCCTTTGTAAAAGTGAAGAATTTTGAAGAAGAAATTTTTTTTTGATGAAGCCAATGGTGACCTTGTACTCACTGCCAATGATGGTGAAGATCAACAATTTCAAACAGGAATTTTGATGGACACTTGATTCAAGTAGCTTCAGAGTGATGAAGATCAACGGGGGAGAAAGAAGTGATCATGGAGCTGTGATAGGTCAAATTCTCTCCCTCTATCCCCGTGAATAACTCAATGAAGTTTTCTTCAAATGGTAGTGGTTGATGGGTGCGTTTAGGCCCAAATGTCTTTGCAGTGACATTAAGATCAAATTCCTCATTTGAGATTAGTCTCTCCCTATGTGAGTGAAGATACTGCCAATTGCTCATCGAGTCTCAGGGGAGAAAGACCGAGGCTGTAGTTCCCTCTTCAACACCATGTTGACTGTTTTCCATCACATCAGCAAGAAAAGATTTGGCGCCTGTCTAGGAAAAGGTATGGAGTGCCCAGGGATTGATGGGGATAGAGTCTGACCATCTCACGGTTAACTAAGTTAGATCAGAAGGAGGCCATTCAGTCCCTCAAACTCGGCACTGTTCAATTAGATCATGCCTGATCTGTATCTGAACTCCATCCACTTGGCTTGCTTCTGTAACATTTAATATCCTTTGTCTAAGATTGCTAAGACCAGGAGGTTTCATATCATTGCTAACAGTTAAATGGGCAGTGTTTTGAACACTCAGCCCCAGAGACTCTCTGATGGACAGCAGAGGCACCCCAGCACTGGACCGCAACATGAGTAGGCAAGGGGGGCTGACCAATGAAATGGTGTGTGAGTTGGTGGGTTGGGGTGGAGAGAGAAATAGTGACAATTGTTTAAAGTGGTGGGGATGGGAGGGAGAGGCGTGAGGATAAAAGTGGGCAAGAGACAGGAATGTTGAGGGTCTGAGGAGAAGGGATAGGTAGGTAGAGAAAAGCTGTGAGGGTCTGAGGATATGGAGGGGTGGAGGCATAAGGGAGCGAATGTACAAGGGATAGGAAGGGTGAGGCCTTGAGGAGATGTGATGTGGGAGGGATGGGGGTATGAGGGGACAAGGGGTTGAAGACAGGAAGGCATCAGGAGTTAGGGTAGGAGGGGTGAGGGTACAAGAGGATTTGGGCTAATGGGGGCTGAGGTTATGAGGGGTTTCAGGGATGGGAAGGGTTATGCTATAATAGAATGAGGGGCTGAGGGTAGGATAGATGAGTAGAGTGGGTAGGGGCCAAGAAGAGAGCTGAGGGGCTGGCAGGGATGATGTAGTGAATTGACAGTGGGGCGCAGCTCGGCATGGTGTGCTGCAGAACAAATCCTATTGGTCATCCTATTGGCCTTCACACCATCCATTGTCTCTTGTCTTGGTCGACTGAGCTGCAAGGGCTTATCTACAGTTGAAGCAGTAAGCTGCAGGGCTCCTGTGGTGCATTGGTAAAGTCCCTACCTCTGAGCCAGAAGGCCTGCGTTCTAGGTCTATCTGTTCCTGAGGCATGTCATAGCATCTCTGAACTGATTGACTAAAAATATCTAAAACAATGAGCTACCAGCGTTGACTAATCCTCAACAGTGACCCCACTGCACAAGACTGGAGTAACAGAGGGAGACCTCAGTTACAACAGAAGTAGCTTGGACAACCCAATTTATTACTTAATCAATTCACCGAGTCTCTAATTGGCACTTGGAAGGCCCACAGTGTAACACTTCAGTGAAAGGAAATGGATTATATAACAAAATACTTCTCTTTGGCAGTGACATGGACTTGTGAACCAGGATATGTCAGGGCCTGCTTGAGAGTATAATTGCTTTTTACACAGGTTAACTACTGTGCAGCTCCCATCCCTCGCACTGTGTGGAGTCTTGACAACAGCCTTCGTCAGCCCCTGCTGCACACTCACACAGTTCAGTAAGGCCTCCTTGGCTGTCAAGGTGGGTCTTTAGAGCAGCTGTCAGGTTTACTATGTGTCTCCCTATCCTTGTTAGTTAGGGCTATTATCACAGATCAATAATCTCAAGGCAGTACCGACGGAGTGCCACACTATCAGAGGTGATGTCCTTTGAATGCGATGTAAAAAAACAGTGTGATGGAGATGAGGATTTATGATTCTATTCAGAGGTGGGGGTTGGGGGTGGGGGCGCGATTCTGTCCTTTGGGTCCTGTTCAAAATTTCACCTGCAACTCACATCACTAGGGAAACAGATGATTTAGTCATTATACGATGCTGTTTATGGGAGCTTACTGTGCATAAGTACTGTACATAACCTACAGCATATGGACTGCAGCCGTTCAAGAAGGCAGCTCACCACCACCTTCTCAACGGCAACTAGGGATGGGCATTAAATCTGGCCGAACCAGAGACTCCCACATTGCATGCGTGAATATTAAAAAGTGATTGCTATGTTATCTACATTACAAATGACAAAACTTGAAATGTAACTCAATGGCTGAAAAGCATTTTGGGACATTCCAAGGATATGAAAGGGACCCTCATATAACTCGGTGAAGTGGTCACTTGGAGTGTTCAGGACTGCAAGATGGATGCTGGCGATGTACAGGATGAGACTATTGAATGTGATCCTATATCCAGACTCCAGCCTGTCCACCATCTACAAGGCATGAATCAGGAATGTGATGGAATATTTCCCACTTGCCTGGATGGTTGCAGCTCCAACAACAGTCAAGAAGCTTGACACCATCCAGGACAAAGAAACCCACTTGATTCGTCCCCTGTCTATCGTCTCAAACAAACATTCCCTCCACCAGTGAGAGCACAGATGGGCAATGTGTACCACAAACAAGGCGCACTGTCGTGACTCAGCGATGGCTCCTTTGACGGCACCCACCAAACCCTTGACCTCCACCCCCTACGGAGGCAAAGAGTAGCAGATGCATGGGAGCATCACCCACCAGCAACTTCCCCTCTAAGAACATAGAACATCCTGACTGGCAATGATATTGCTGCTCCATCGCTGATGCTGGGTCAAATGCTTAAAAGGTCTCCATACAACATCAGGTGTCCCTGCATCACAAGAACCGCAGTGGCACTACAAAATATCTCTCCACTATTCGGAATGGCCAACAAACACTGTCCTAGCCGGAGATGTCCATATTCCACAATTAGTTTTATAAAAGCCAACTGAGATTATTGAACGAGCAATGGGAAACCAAACTGTCTGTTTCTCCAATCAGGATTGCAAGTGACCATTTCAGTATACTGCACTTTCTTGCTCAAGGTCACAAAATTCAACACAGATCATGGATCAAAAGCATGGATCCCCGCAGTCTCTGCGATCAGTTCTACAGCGGGTGCTCTATTGGGTCAAATCAACATTCAGATAGCTATTAGAATGATTAAGACTTTAAAACCAGAAGGCATTGGAGCAGAAGTAGGCCACTCTGCCCATCAAACCTGCTTCACCAGTCAATGAGATCATGATTGATCAGACAATCCTCAACTACCCCTTGCTGCCTTTTCCCCATAATCCTTAATTCCCTTAATGACTGAAAACCCGTCTATTTTAATCTTGAATATACTTAATGACCCAACCTCTACAGCCCTCTGCGTTAAAGAATTCCACAGATTCACTACTCTCGGAGAGAAGAATTCCTCCTCAATTCTGTCTTAAGTGTGCGACTCCTTATCCTGAAATGATGCCCTCTTGGGGCTCCTAGACACTCCCACAAGGCGAAAACAGCTTTTCCACATCAACTCTGCCCAGTCCCCTAAGAATCTCGTATACTGTCTCCCAGTCTTCTAAACTCCAGTGGGTACAGGTTCAATCTTTGTGACTGTCTATCAAATTGCAACTCAACTTTGATAATCAGTACCTTTCCTTGAAGTCTTCAGGCTCCGTGTTGGCTTGAGCTGGTGCCTGAGCTTTAATCACTTGAGCTGCACCCACTCTCGTTACCTGTGAAGAAAAAGTGAGACGATCAATAATAAATTTGCTTTACTTCATGAATTTCAGCATCAGAACTAATAGGAAATACAAGCATTCTTTTTAATACAGCCCTCTTAGCCGGGGCACAAAGTCTCGAGATGAATTGCCTGTTGTGGCCAACAGTTTAATGAAAGCTATATTCAAGTAATCTTGCATCACATCAAGGAGGGCTATGCCTTGAGCTACCTGGCCCCTATGCTCTGGAATTCCTTCCCGAAATCTCGCCAACTCTTGCCCTCATTAAAACCAGCCCCTCTGAATACGTTTTTTTTGCCATCTGCCCTAATATTGGGTTTATGAGACTCAGGGTCGCGTTTTTGCCTTATGACCTTCCAGCGAAGCAATTATTTAGAGAAGAAGGTAGCAACAAATGGGGAAAGGCCATTCAGCCCATCAGGACTTGTTCTGCTAATCAATTGGATAAGATCTTACATCCAGTCTGGCTGACAACCATTGCTCAATAAAAATCACCAATTTCCATCTTGCAGTGTTTAATTAAAAGTCATCATTGTAACCAGAGGAAATAGAAACAAAAAGATATGATTATATCCAAGTTTCCAGGAATTAGATAATTCAGCCTCCCTACAGAATACTGGAAAGACTAATTTCATTTTGCAATATAAAGTCGGAAAATGACCATAAGACCATAAGACATAGATCAGAATTAGGCCATTCAGCCTAACAAGTCTGCTCTGCCATTCAATCACAGCTGATATGTTTCTCAACCCCATTCTCCTGCCTTCTCCCTGTAACCCTTGATCCCCTTATTAATCAAGAACTTATCTATCTATCTCTGTCCTAAATACATTCAATGACTTGGCATCCACAGCTTTCTATGACAATGGGCTCCACAGAGTCACCATCCCCTGGCTGAAGAAATGTTTCTTTGCCTCAGTATCCTGTAAGTTTCAGTCAGATCCCCCATATCCTTCTAAAATCCATCACGCATAAACCCAGATTCCTTAAGCACTCCTCAAAGGACAAGATCCTCATCCCCAGGATCATTCTTGTAAACTTCTTCTGGACCCTTCCAATGCCACCAAATCTTTCCTTAGAATCGGGGCTCAAAACTGCTCACAATGTCCCAAATGCAGTCTGAGCACAGCCTTATACAGTCTCAGCAGTACAGTTCTACACTTGTTTTCTAGCCCTATTGAAATGAATGCCAATATTGCATTTGCCTTCTTAACCACCAACAGAACCTGAATGTTGACCTTAAGAGAACCTTGAACTAGGACTCCCATGTCCCTTTGAGCTTCAGACTTCCAAAGCCTTTCCCTGTTTAGAAAATAGTCTGCACCTCTAGTCTTCCAACCAAAATATATAAACTCACACTTTGCCATATTATATTCCATCTGCCACTTCTTTGCCCACTCTCCTCGCCTGTGCAAGTCCTTCTGCAGCCTCCCCATTTCCTCAACACCACCTGTCCCTCCATCTATTTTGATAAAATAAGATTTCATTCTGCTGTGGTACAGGGAAAGTAACATGTGCTCTTGTTTTCGCTTTCGAAACTCAAAGGTCAAAAGTAGAACTGTGTGGAGAAGCTGGATTTGACACGTTGTGAGATAAGCCGGCATCAGGAGTTGAAAAGATGATTAGCAACAGCCTCTTAGATTTCTAGTCTGTAGTTTGACACAGACCTGGGAAAACAGCAATTGAACTCAGTCCTCCAGAAAGCCTAAGAGAAAAGTCAGATCTCTCTCTTTCTCACCCTCTGAGAGTGGACGGAAACGACCCTCAAACTCTCTGGAAAGAGGAACTTCGAACTCAAGCAAAGACCAAGATCCAATAGACTGGCTACCAAATTAAGGATCCTCTATCACTCTGGGGTCAATAACTACATTATTATTATCACCAAAAAAAGACACAAGAATTGTGAGAAAGTCAGATCATTTCACCTTCGAGGTATAGCCTCTTGATCCATAGAATTTGTTTCTTACTGCCGATGATATTTCTACAGAACTCTCTGTCTTGACTGTCCTACTTGTGAATGAATGTGTGCTTGCTTGCATTTAAAGGGGATGTAGTCTAAGTTTGCGTAGTAATAGATAATAACACATTTTGCACTTGTGAAAAAGTTTATTTCTCATAAAAGTTTTTTCTTGTTTATTGGTGAAACCTGGTGTGCGCTTTTTTTGGTCCTGGATAGTTATCCTTGAGAAGGCTATACTGAGGCACTTTATAGTCAATGGTTCAAATAGTTACAACACAGATGGAAGCCCTTTGGGTCCTATCCTAGCTATGCACAGACCCACTAAATTATTAGGCAAATTTCCGTTTGCTTTTGCACAATAAACAAACATGAAGAAAGGAACATTCTTGAAAGCATTAAGTCTCACTAATTCAGAGCATTTATTAAAAGAAAACAAAGCAGAAGTAACAGAGGAAGGTAAAATATGAACGCGGCTAGGACATGAGCAAACATTGAGTAGCCTTAATACTGTTGGACTGGGGGTGGTAGAGAGTGGAGGCACAAAGAGAGAGGATACATCTACAAAAGGAATATATTGAGTGGTGTGATGCCGAATGCATGAAATTTGATACTTTCCTCATGTACCAAGTTGTAAGCAAAGAATCAACCTCCAGATCACAAAGTTCCTATTTTTTCTCTTTTATTACTCATTCTCAGGATGTGAGCATCACTGGCAAAGCCCATTTTTTTATTACGCTGAGAAGGTGGGTTGATAAAATGGAAGGCTCACTAGAACTCTACAGAACACCATTTGGAGTGGAGATAAAAAGGTACTGCAGATGCTGGAGAATCCGAGATAACAAGGTGTGGGGCTGGATGAACACAGCAGGCCAGGCAGCATCATAGGAGCAGGAAAGCTTGACGTTTCGGGCCTAGACCCTTCATCA
>JAHRHZ010000036.1:1560305-1574259 GCA_024137785.1 Ginglymostoma cirratum
TTTCTGATGAAGGGTCTAGGCCCGAAACGTCAAGCTTTCCTGCTCCTATGATGCTGCCTGGCCTGCTGTGTTCATCCAGCCCCACACCTTGTTACCACCATTTGGAGTGGTATGGGAATTGAGTCAGTCAGAGGCCAGATTGGGTAAAGAGGGCAGATTTCCTTTCCCAAAGGGACTCTGATGAACCAGTTGAGCATTTATGGCAATCCAACAGTAACACAGTCAATCTTCCTGGTGGTAACAGTTTTCTGCAGCTGCTTGCACCAACGGGGAGAAGTCCAGATTATATTTGATAATTGTAAAATCATGAAGTTTTCTTATAAGCCTGGAACTCACTTGTTTTGCAGATTTTTCCCCTGCACCCAATGAACAGCTTCTCTGTTTCCCTCTTGTTTTCTTTGAGAGAGCCTCTTTTTGCTTCCTGTAGACTTCCTGCAGTCTTTTCTTCCTCATCTCTATAGCATGCTTCACTGAGCGTTTCTCTTCCCTCTCCTTCTTCTTGCGCTCAACCAACTGCCTGTTCATATACTCACGGACCTCGTCTGCGTTGTAACTGCGGGCCTGTGGCGATCGTAGGTGCTCTACATTCCCCACTTCTCCCCCCTCCTGGTTGCTGACTCCAGGATGGTTTGGAGATGGACTAAAGGAACGCAGCCTGCATTTCAAAGGCGATAAATGTCTCTTGCTTTCAGCATGTGATCCCAATCGAGGGCTACAACATCTTGGAGGGATGGTGGGACCAGAATTTGGACTTCTTGGCTTGTCTTTATGACAGATGACATAGCCATGTTTCTTAGGGCTCACAAGTCCCCTGCAACTACATTCATCATGTTCTTGTTTGAGGTTTGGACCGTCATTTCCCATTTTCAAAGTAGAACTTTGATTCTTTCCAACGTCTTTTTGAGATTCCAAACCATCTAAGATTCCAGTCAATGGCAATACCTCTGGAACGAGCTGCTCAGAGTCTGACAGACCAGTTTTAACACAAGTACAGCTATGATCACCCTCTTTTGTAATGCAAAGTCTTCTTCTGGGACTCTTTTCAAGTGAAGCAGTTGGATTGTATTCCTTTAGGTCTTTCGCTTGCTGGTTGGCTGTTTATTAAACAAAAGAAATAATTACAAATTGCTGGAAATCATACTGACGTAACAGGTAAAAGTAAGAAAACATTGATAAATTTGACAGTCGCAGAGCAGAAAGAGGATGTGTTAGGGTCTTCATGATTTATTACTGAAATAAATCAAAGGATTTAATCGCCAATTGTTGATTTAAAAAAGCCAATTCTTTTTGTAAACTAACAGATTATTTGTTACATCTTTCCAAACAGGCTCCTCAAACCCAACTCTCGCAGAACTGGATCACACTCCATCTCCCAAAACACCTCCAAAAAATCTCAGTACTTTCAGCAAAAGCAAATTACAGCAGATGCTGGAAATCTGAAACTAAAATACAAAAAGTTGCAAAAATTCAGTAGCTTAACATTTCAGTCTGGTGACCTTTCACCTGAAGGAATGCAAATTGTTTCTGCTGAACATCTGGTAATTAGCTGGTACATTGTCTTGAATCATTAAAATGTAGCTGAGCTGGCTTAGCTTCTATAGTGACTGGAATGAGGGCCAGTGGATCTCATTCAGTACCCAATCCCTGATTGGGGTTGTCAACCTGGCTGACAGAGACAAACAGGAGATTCAGAAAGTTTCCTAAGCCTAGGGACTGACTCTGAGCTGGCTAACCACAGCCGAAATTCTGTGCACATGTAAATAAAGGGTGAGTTGGTGACAGGACATCAGCCCCTTGGAGTTATTTCAGCTTCAGTGCAAAGTTGAAATTTTAGAATAGGGAAAGCTGCCATTTTCTGGTCTTCTTGCTGACCTCCATCATCCACACTATTTTGTTGTAATGGTTTTGGAATGCTTTTGAATTTAGGTGAAATCTACTTGATGGTATTCACTATTTTCTCACCAGAGAAAAGCACAAAGTCAACAGGAGCAGGCAAGATTCCTTTCTTAACTTCGCCAAAAGAGTTTGCAAAATTACCTGATGGGTCACAATCGTTCCTATCATCATGATCAAGAGCCTTGGTCAGGACATTTGGACATTTAGGAGGTGGACCAAGCAACATTCTCACCAATTTCTGACCTTCTCTCCATGCAAAAATGCCAGAAGAACGGGATTCAGCTGGAAAACCAAAGGGACCAGGATTAATTTGGAGCAAATATTTGATGAGTTGATCACTTCAGGGGAGGAAGAATGATAGAGTGTGTTTACCATGGTGCAGTCCGTCCTTTTTTCCCGATAATCCAACGGCTATTCATATAGTGGAACATTGATCTATCATCTAGATACAACACGCTTATCTCTACGCTTTACAAAGATGCATCACAAGGGCAAACATCAGCAGGACCAACTTGCTTTATGGCATTAAACACAGCTTTTCAACATGTCAAATTCTTGTCATGCACAACTTTACAAACAGGCAGCAAAATGAAGCACATGAAATGGCAAACAATGTAAATTAAACATATCATAAAGATTATAAAGATGGCAATTATGACTGTTAATTTGATCTAAGCATCTGTGCCAATTTAGAGTCATAGAGTTATACAGCACGGAAACAGAACCTTCGGTTCAATTCATCCACATCAACCATATATCCTAATTTAATCTAGTCCCATTTGCCAGCAATTGGCCCATATCCCTCTAAACCTTCACACACCACCCTCTATATGAATATGTTGTCCCTTGGGTCCTTTTTAAATCTTTCCCCTCTCACATTAATCCTATGTGCTCTAGTTTTGGACTCCCCTACCCTTGGCTATTCACCCAATCCATGCCCCTCATGATTTTACAAACCTCTATCAGGTCACCCCTCAGCCTCTGACACTCCAGGGAAAAAAGCCCCAGCGTATTCGGCCTCTCCCTATAACTCAAAAGGTGAACTGATCTCCTGCTCCTGTTCTCCCAATCTGACTTGTATCATCGAGTTGTAGAATCAGAGAGACTTTATGGTACAAAGTGAGACTGTTTAACGCAGCAAGTCCAGCTTGGCTCTGTACAGAGCAATCGTGTCGGTCCAATTCCCCACTCTGTCCCTATAACATGCAAGTTTAGTTCTCTCAAATGCTCATCCAATTTTCCATTTAAATTAGTCATGGTCTCCACTTTGTTGGAATTCTCACTGAGGTTTCATTATTTTATTCTTTTGTCAATTTTGGATTGGTGCTGTGAACTGAGACTGTGAGCTGATATGACCTTTGGAGTGTGGGCAACAGCTTGTGTTAAAAAGAAACTGTAGTTTGTTTGTGAGGCCAGGCTTGGAAGTTAATTGCAGTTAGATTCTTGATCAAAAGCTTCAACAGGTGCATCAACACCAGGGGAGATCAGTAAGGAGTAGGGTAATGGTTGCAGAGAAGACATGTCATGGATACAGATTAGGGGTCAATCATAAATAAAGTGAACATTGGCAAAAATGTGAAGAACGAGATAGCAACACGGGGGAGGTGGGTTGGGAGAAGGAGTGAAATTGTATAAAGATAGAGGACAGTGTTTACGGTCTTAAGTTGTTGAAGTCATTGTCAAGTCCAGAAGGATGTATAGAAAACAAGATGTTGTTCCTCCAGCTTGTATTGGGCTTCACTGGAGCAGTACAGCAGGTCCTGGACCAGAAATGTGAGCTTGATAGCAATCTGTATTAAAATGGCAAGTGACCAGAAGGTCAGGGTCTGCTCAATCTCTTTTTCATATCGCTTTGGTGGAAGACAATAAGCGCTCTTTCAAACCATCATCTGTTGGCAGAAATCTATTTTATTATTTTAAAAACGTCTCTTCCCACCCTTTTTTCCCAGCGCCTAACATAATTCCAGGAAGGTCTCAGATATTCCCATCTCCATGTTGAATATAAAAAAATGTCACATGCAACTTTCTGATAACACTGGCAACTGTCACTTTTCAAACAATGCTTAGCACATTAATGCATTTAAACAAATAATGGAGCGGTAGTACAGAACCTTAGAAGTGCTGAGAAAAAGGCACAATATATTTGTGAAAAGTGTTTGTCTTGCAGTCATCACGGCAATTCACAAGAACAGCAATGAAAAGAAGATTAACTTACAGTATCAAAGTGCTGTTTTTCCCTTTGCTCTGGCATTCTTGCGAATTGCACTTTAGGGGGCATTAGTTCAAGTTGCGATGGAAAAGGAAGGCGTACTGAGTGTGGTGGGATGCAGCCCTGAGGCTTGCGGTGAGAGTGAATGCCTGTATGTGGGTTTCAAGGTGGGAAAAGGAGTAGGATATTCATGCCTTGGAGCACATTTTGCCATTCATTAGTTCATGGCCAACCGGAAAGTTAGTTTCACAAGTTCCCGAAATAGCTAACAAAATTCTATCATTCTCAGCTTCAAAGTGTTCTACTGAGACCCAGCCTCAACACTGTTTAGGTGAGAGCGTTCCAGATTTCCAACAGCTTCTGTGTGAAGAAGTGCTTCCTAACTAACCCGGTTCAATAGCCTAGTTGGAATTGGAGGTTTTATTCAATTGGCCTCGACTTTCCAATTATAGGGAAAAGCTCCAACTCCACTGCCCTACCAAGTTATGGGGAGAAGTACAGTGTGTGCTAAGTTTGAAATGTAAAAGATAAAGAGAAAAACCCCTGCATTTATATCACACACCTGATTATCACCAGCGATGCCAAAGTGCTTTACAGCCAATGAGGGACTTTTGAGAATTGTTGCTGTTTTAATGGTGGAAAAGGCAGAACCCAATTCGCACACAGTTAGCTCCTACAAGCATCTGATAATGATCAGACAACCTACAACATGTGAAACAAATTTGGGGCTAGATAGTGGCCAGAATAATTCAGCTACCCCTCTTCCAAATAATGCATTGCCATCCTTTACATCCATCCAAGGCAGCATCCAGAGCTTCATAGAGTCATACAGCATGGTAACATACCCTTCAGTCCAACCAGCCCATACTGAACATAATCCCAAACTAAACTAGTCCCACCTGCCTGATCTTGGCCCATATCCCTCCAAACCTTTCCTATTCACATACTTATCCAAGTGTCTTTTAAAAGCTGTAACTGTGCCCACATCCATCACGTCCTCCAGAAGATCTTCCACACATGAACCACCCTCTGTGTAAAAAAATTGCCCCTCATGTCTTTTTTAACTCTCTCTCCTCTCACCTTAAAAATATGCCCCTTAGTCTTGAAATCCCCCATCCTTTGGAAAAGACAACTACCACTAACTCTATCTCTACCCCTCGTTATTTTATAAACTTCTATAATGTCACCTCTCAACCTTCTACGCTCCAGTGAAAACAATTCTGTCCAGCCTTTCTTTATAACTCAAACCTTCCATACCCGGCAACATCCTGGTAAATCTCTTCTGAACCCTCTCCAGCCAGTTTAACATCTCATCAGGAAATGTGGCACACCCAACAGTGCAGCACGCTCTCAGTCCTGCATCCTGAGGGTGACTTGTGATCAGGTCCTGTGGACCGGAAATTATGTGAATCAGAGAGGTGAGGGCCTTACCCTGGTGACCCCCAGCTAACACGACAACAATGGATAGTCGTAACAGTAGGATGAGAAGCTAGTCTTTATGAGAGAATGCAAAGGACAAACCACGGTGAAAGTGGCTGAAATTGATGAAGTTGAAGCCACAGGGACATAAGCACTGTTGGAGGCAGAAAGGGGAGGCATTAATAGTGTCTCACCCTTCAAAGGAAGCCTGAGAGTGAGGGAAAATAAAGGTGACTTTGAGGTTTTCTCATCAAACTGATACTTGAATAAAACATCAAAATAAAATAAATGGACAGGCTCAGAAGGTGGAAACTCGAACAATGCTGCCATGTGAGTGCAAAAAATAAAATGTAAACTAAAACTATGATTATTCCCATTAAACCCTGCAGCCCTGGCAATGTGATCTTTGAACTGCCATTCATCTCTGAGCAACACTGCTCTGACATCATGCCTGACAGAAACAAATGGTCAATAAAAACTCTTTGACAGTGGCAGTTACAATGATAAATGCCACTCGTGTCACAGCCTCACTGCCCAGTCGCCGAGGGAAAGCCAGGCAATCTCTTTTTTCTCACGCGGCAATCTGTTTGAGGAAATAATTTTAATGCATTTCAAAGCAGCACAGTAAGGCTGGAATACATAAAAGGCTCTTATAATGCTCCGTGCCTGCCAATCAATACATTAAGTTCGAAGATTAACGTTCCCCATTTTCTCTGTTTCGACCTGTCTGGAGAAATGGAGTCTCTCACACAAGGCTGGAGCTAAACTGTACTGAGCAACAGTCAACAATTGCATTTTTGTGCATATTTTCCACAGTAGGGACCCAACACTGTGTCAGGGGCTGTCATCTGGGCAGAATGGCATCCATTTAGGTTGTCTTTTTCTCTCTCTGTGTTTGTATCACCGGTTTCCTTTAAATATTCCTCTCTGGGATGTAGGTGTTTATATTTGTTACCTATCTCTCATTGCCCTGTAGCAAGTGGCTTTCTAAACTATTTCAACCACCTTGCTGTGAGTCTGGAGTCATATGTGGGCCAGACCAGGCAAGGTTGGCAGATTTCCTTCCCTAAAGGGAATTAATGAACCAGAGAGGATTGTAATCAGCAAATGGTAAGGGACATCATTAGATTAGCTTTTAATTCCGGATCTTACTTAACTCTAATTTCAATCATCTGCAATGGTGGGATTTGAACCCATGTCTCCAGAATATTAGCCTGAGGCTCTGGATTGCTACTACACTGTGACTTCCTCTTCCTGTATCAGCCCGAGATCCAGCAGTAGATCCATACTCCGAGCTTTGCACCTAAAGACATATAAAACTGTACCAATATTAAATTGCATTTGAATGGTGCCTTTAATGTTACAAAACAACCCCAAGATACTTGGCAACCAGAAAATCATCTTTCTCTCAGCTACTTTGGATGATATGACAGCAGGTGACTAAAAGCTTGGTCAGAAACCGGTTTTAAGAATCACATTAAAGGGAGGAAAGCAAGAAGACAGGTGAAGTGTCAGAGGGAGGCCATTCCGGAACCTTGGGCCTTGGTTGTTGAAGACACGTCCACCAATGGCGGGATGGGACATACTCCACAAAAAGGCCAAGCAGAGATGTTGGAGGGTTGGAGAATTGGAGAAAGTTACGGAGAAAGGAAGGATTTAAGTCTTGGAGAGATTTGAACAGGAGAGACTGATATATCCAAGGGCCCTTATCAGGAGCTGTGCAATTTGACAATATCACTTCAGGAAGGAGTGTCAGCGCTCTAGCATGTAATGCGCTGCAATTTTCAAGGTGAGCATGGAGATGGAGCAGCCAAACCACTCACCTCCAATCAACTGTCCACTGAGTTCACCCTAGAACTTGTTCACGAGCCAAACAGGGACAGAAGAAAATTTCCAAAGCATTGAGTGGGGACAGTGAGGGGGCAGGTTTAGTGCAAACCTGTTGGCAGCAGGATGGGCCACAATAAAATGGTGTCACTGCTGGACTAAAGTGTCAGGGGAATTTTTAAAAAAATAATAGGGCTATGCATCAGGTACCCTTTATCCGCAAACTGAAAAGAGCTGAAAAACAGAAGGTCTTTTGAAAATGGACCCAAACAAACCCTTAGCTCAGGCCCTCTGGAAATAAATCTAATCTTTTTCGGTCCATTCAAACAGACTTATGAAGTATATAGGACTAGAGCACTGACACATTTTCTGAAGAAGGGTCCAGACCCGAAACATCAGCTTTCCTGTTCCTCTGACGCTGCTTGGCCTGCTGTGTTCATCCAGCTCTATACCTTGTTATCGCTTATAAAGTAGACTCGATCTCACCTGTGTATCTAAAAGCCAAAAATATCCTTTGGTCAAAAACCAGTTAGCTCCCAGGATTTCAGATATTGGATTCCCAACCTATGTTTAACCTCAGGTGCTCAAGTGGTGGGAAAAGGCAATACCTTGTAATGAACCATTTGGCCACTTGCGTGCGCTGTGGAGCTACCCTCTGTTCTCCAGCCTGTTCCAATGGTGCCAGCCAGTGGCAGGTCCAGATGTGGTTGCTGTCTGCCTCTGAGCATTGCCCTACAGAGCCACTTTGAGCCTCTGAGCAGCATATGGTGCCTCTAATGGATCACCAAGCTCACCTCCAGTGGACTTGGATATTAAAACAGCACTATGTTGGTGAAACAGATTTAGTGTGGGATTGAGACCCCAAAATGATGGGCAACAGGTTCCCGACCTCTGACTCAAAACCTAGTGAAAGATGAAAATTTTAAAAAGTATGGCAAAATGATTCTTGCCTTCCAATCTGGCAACATGTAAATCTGAGAGCATTACAAAGTTCTGGTGGAAAGCAAAACTTCAAGCAACTTACCAACTTTAAACTCGAGGAGGGCTAAACTTCCATGCAAGACCTGAATAAACAGTCACGTTACTCCTCATCCTAATGTCGGTGGGGGCGAAGTGTTTAACAAGTGTGAAAAAAATACCCACACCATTTTAGGAACCTGAAGACATGGCTCTCCCTTTCCAGATAAACTTGTGAAGTATCCAAGCTGCAACTCCTCCTTTCCTTTCACCCCGACAAAGTTATATGGCTACAAGAAAGTCGGAATCCACAGGAGCAAAGCAGGATCTTTCCTGGCTCTCCTGCCTTGGAATGATGCCTCAGATGATGTGGAGTCTGTGTGGGTGGAGTTGAGGAACCACAAAGGCAAAAAAGCCATAATGGGAGTTATGTACAGACCTCCTAACAGTGGTCAGGACCAGGGGTACAAGATGCAACGGGAAATAGATAGGGCATGTCAGAAAGGCAAGGTCACGGTGATCATGGGGGACTTCAATATGCAGGTGGACTGGGTGAATAATATTGCCGGTGGATCCAAAGAAAGGGAATTCATGGAATGCCTACAGGATGGCTTTTTGGAACGGCTTGTGATGGAGCCCACAAGGGAGCTGGCTATTCTGGACTTAGTGCTATGTAATGAGCCAGACTTTATAAAAGACCTTAAAGTAAGGGAACACTTAGGAGGCAGCGATCATAATATGGTAGAGTTTAGTCTGCGGTTTGAAAGAGAGAAGGCAAAATCGGATGTAATGGTGTTACAGTTAAATAAAGGTGATTACAGGGGCATGAGAGAGGAACTGATGAAAATCGACTGGAAGCAGAGCCTAGCGGAGAAGACAGTAGAGCAACAATGGCAGGAGTTTCTGGGTGTAATTGAGGACACAATACAGAGGTTCATCCCAAAGAAAAGAAAGATTATCCAGGGGAGGATTAGACAGCCATGGCTGACAAAGGAAGTCAGGAAATGTATCAAAGAAAAAGAGACAGCCTATATAGTGGCCAAGAGCACTGGGAAATCAGAAGATTGGGAAGGGTACAAGAACAAACAGAGGATAACAAAGAGAGAAATAAGGAAGGAGAGGATCAAATACGAAGGTAGGCTAGCCATTAATATTAGAAATGATAGTAAAAGTTTCTTTCAATACATAAGAAACAAACGAGAGGCAAAAGTAGACATTGGGCCGCTCCAAACTGATGCTGGAAGGCTAGTGAAGGGAGATAAGGAAATAGCTGAAGAACTTAATAAGTATTTTGCTTCAGTCTTCACAGTGGAAGACATGAGTAATATCCCAACAATTAAGGAGAGTCGGGGGCAGAGTTGAGTATGGTAGGCATTACAAAAGAGAAAATGCTAGAAAAGCTAAAAGGTCTAAAAATTGATAAATCTCCTGGCCCCGATGGGCTGCATCCTAGAGTTCTGAGGGAGGTGGCTAAGGAAATAGCAGAGGCGTTGGTTGTGATCTTTGAAAAGTCACTGGAGTCAGGAGAAGTCCCAAAAGATTGGAAAATTGCTGTTGTAACCCCCTTGTTTAAGAAAGGATCAAGACAAAAGATGGAAAATTATAGGCCGATTAGCCTAACCTCTGTTGTTGGTAAAATTCTAGAATCTATCGTTAAGGATGAGATTTCTAAATTCTTGGAAGTGCAGGGTCGGATTAGAACAAGTCAGCATGGATTTAGTAAGGGGAGGTCGTGTCTGACAAACCTGTTAGAATTCTTTGAAGAGGTAACAAGTAGGTTAGACCAGGGAAACCCAGTGGATGTTATCTATCGAGACTTCCAAAAGGCCTTTGATAAGGTGCCTCATGGGAGACTGCTGAGTAAGGTGAGGGCCCATGGTGTTCGAGGTGAGTTACTGGCATGGATTGAGGATTGGCTATCTGACAGAAGGCAGAGAGTTGGGATAAAAGGCTCTTTTTCGGAATGGCAACCGGTGACAAGTGGTGTCCCGCAGGGTTCAGTGTTGGGGCCGCAGCTGTTCACTTTATATATTAATGATCTGGATGAAGGGACTGGGGGCATTCTGGCGAAGTTTGCCGATGATACGAAGTTGGGTGGACAGGCAGGTAGTACGGAGGAGGTGGGGAGGCTGCAGAATGATTTAGACAGTTTAGGAGAGTGGTCCAGAAAATGGCTGCTGAAATTCAATGTAAGCAAATGTGAGGTCTTGCACCTTGGAAAAAAGAATACAGGCATGGACTATTTTCTGAACGGTGAGAAAATTCATAAAGCCGAAGTACAAAGGGATCTGGGAGTGCTAGTACAGGATTCTCTAAAGGTTAACTTGCAGGTTGAGTCTGTGATTAAGAAGGCGAATGGAATGTTGTCATTTATCTCAAGAGGGTTGGAATATAAAAGCAGCGACGTGCTTCTGAGACTTTATAAAGCTCTAGTTAGGCCCCATTTAGAATACTGTGTCCAATTTTGGGCCCCACACCTCAGGAAGGACATACTGGCAATGGAGCATGTCCAGCGGAGATTCACACGGATGATCCCTGGAATGGCAGGCCTAACATACGATGAACGGCTGAGGATCCTGGGATTGTATTCATTAGAGTTTAGAAGGTTGAGGGGAGATCTAATAGAAACTTACAAGATAATGCATGGCTTAGAAAGGGTGGACGCTGGGAAGTTGTTTCCGTTAGGTGGGGATACTAGGACCAGTGGGCACAGCCTTAGAATTAGAGGGGGTCGATTTAGAACAGAAATGAGGAGACATTTCTTCAACCAGAGAGTGGTGGGCCTGTGGAATTCACTGCCACGGAGCGCAGTGGAGGCCGGGACGTTGAATGTCTTCAAGGCAGAGATTGATAAATTCTTGATCTCGCAAGGAATCAAGGGCTACGGGGAGAGTGCGGGTAAGTGGAGTTGAGATGCCCATCAGCCATGATTAAATGGCGGAGTGGACTCGATGGGCGAATGGCCTTACTTCCACTCCTATGTCTTACGGTCTTATGGTCTTATACTTGAGTAACAAGAACTAATTTATAAAATAATAGGAAGGTAACAGGTTATATTAGTTTAACAAAACAGAAGTTGCTGGAAAAGTTCAGCAGATCTGGCAGCGTCTGTGAAGAAAAAAACAGAGTTAACATTTCGGGTCTGGTGACCCATTAACTCTACATTAACTCTTGAAAAGAGATAGTGGCCAGGTTTATGCTGTATGGCTGTTGACTGTAGAACTAACTAGCAACTGACAATCTAGACCTGGCTATTGCCTTGCAGAAAGATCCATTTATGAATCAATGTGTGGGGCTGTTCCAATGCTTCCAAGTTAATCCTTTTGTACAACTGATTTATACAACAGTGCATGTCCGTTCTGATGATGGAAGGCCTCAAGTGTACTGGCGTGCTCCTTCTCCAAGGATGCCCCAGTGTAGACTTAGCCTCATAATTAAGACAGTCGAGGAGGAGTAAGGACGAGTGAAGAGTAAGACAAAGATCGTCACTATGGCTGATGTACTGCCCAGTAGAACCTCACCCAAGAGGCACTTATGAATATGTCAGCATCATCAGTCTCCTCTGTAAATGGTGGCTGATACAGGATCAGTTGTTAATTTTAAACATGGGAAGATAAATTTCTATCAACCAAAGCGATATAGAGGATTAGCGGGCAGGTGGACTTAGGTCACTGTAAATGACAGAACAGGAGTGAAGTGGAGAAATAGTCGGCTCCTGTTCTTGCAGTATGCTCTGAACAATTGGTTACTGGAATGCCTGGAGTTTGTGAGAAACACCAGTCCTGCCCACATTTGGTTCTTTCACACAGTCTTCCAGTGGGAAGTTGCTGGATCGCATTGACGATGAGGAACACGTGCCAATTTTCCTTTCTCTTAATCCCAACACACATGGAACTCAGTGTAGAGAAAACAGAACCTTGGCATTTCCTGGTCTGCACAAGTCAATCACTCTCTGAGCCACTGACATGGTTTCAAAGATACACTGACATTGACCTTTGACCTTGATATTTGACTTCCTAAGCAAGTTGAAATCAATTTGACAGGTTTCAACCAATATCATATTTCTTGTTGTCGAATCAGCAAATGTTTTGTATCTTATTTAGCTATTTTAAAAATATTTTGCGACTTAAAGAACTATTTAGCTATTGAAAACATATTTCACTATCAGATGTCAAGCTCTAATTACTATTATGTAGCATTATTAAATCCAAATAACAGATTAAATCAAATCCCGTTTGCCCCTCTGATTACACCCATTGCATTAGGAAAGTTAGAAACATCAAACTATTTTTTCACAAATCTTCTTTCATTAAATGTTTACAGTATGTAAATAATATGTTGATGCTTGGCTGTCCACACTATGCAGGTGTGGGATCCTAATGATAAAACCACATTGCAGTAAATCCCGAGGCAGTACACTGGTACCTAGCCAACATCTTGTTCAAAGCTTCAGCATTGCCCACTTGCCAAGACTGAAAAGGGATTGCTGACGTGCGATTTTGATCATTTAAAAATGAGAAATCACATTATAAAACTGACGTGCGGGAAAGGAACAGTTGGTCTATTACGTCTGCCTAAGGTTAAAACAGTTAAACTGCATTTCAAGAACCTGTTGACGTTGCAATCGTCTACAGACAGAAATGCATTTACGTAGCGCCTTTCACTATTGCAGTCCAGCCGAAAGCAAAGTTCAAGTATAATCACTGGGTTGTGTAGGAAACATGGGAGCCAATTTGCACAAAGCATGCTCCCACAAACTAACATGTGATGATGGTCATTTGTGTTTTTCGTGACAGGCCAGGGCATGGAGCAGATTGCCTCTGCTCTTCATCAATGGGATTTCTCAGAGCAATCTGAAAGGAATGTGGGGCCTTGGTTTAATGTTTCATCTTGAAGGCAGTGCTTCCAAGGTCCTACCTTCCAAACTTGCAACCTCTACTGCCTAGCAGCAGTTGCGAAGACACACACTATCCTGACTGGGAATTTATCACTGCCCTCACTGCCACAGGCTCAAAATCCTGGAACTCCCTCCCAAACAGCACTGCAGGTGCGCCTACAGCACACGTGGCTCAAGAAAGTGTCTCATCAACATATTTTCGCATTCACTCATGGGACATTAGTATCACTGGCTGGGCCAGCGCTTATTGCCTTTCTGTAACAATAGGCAATCATGTTGCTGTGAGACCAGAGGCGCATGTAGGCTAGCAATTTCTTTCCCTAAAAGGAATCAAATCAACTGGGTTTTTAAAACACAATCAATATTGTCTTCAGGCTCACCATTATTAATCCCACATTTTCTTTTATTGAATTCAAATTCCATCATCTGGTTTGATGGGATTTGAACCCAAGCCCTAGTTTAAGCAACAACACTGCTAAACCGTCACTTCCCAACAACACCGCTAAACCATCACTTCTCAGCAACATCGCTAAACCGTCACATCCCAGAACCAACATCGCTAAACCGTCACATCCCAGCACCAACACCGCTAAACCCTCACATCCCAGCACCAACACCGCTAAATCGTCACTTCCCAGCAACACCGCTAAACCCTCACATCCCAGCACCAACACCGCTAAATCGTCACTTCTCAGCAACATCGCTAAACCGTCACTTCCCAACAACACTGCTAAACCGTCACTTCCCAA
>JAHRHZ010000036.1:1579259-1634958 GCA_024137785.1 Ginglymostoma cirratum
ACTTCCCAGCAACACCGCTATACCGTCACTTCTCAGCACCAACGCCGCTAAACCGTCTCTTCCCAGCACCAACACCGCTACACCGTCACTTCCCAGCAACACCGCTAAACCGTCACTTCCCAGCAACAACGCCACTAAACCGTCACATCCCAGCACCAACACCGCTAAACCGTCACTTCTCAGCAAGACCACCGCTAAACCGTCACTTCTCAGCAACACTGCTCAACCGTCACTTCTCAGCAACGCCGCTAAACCGTCACTTCCCAGCAACAACTCCGCTAAACCGTCACTTCCCAGCAAGAACACCGCTAAACCGTCACTTCTCAGCAACGCCGCTAAACCGTCACTTCCCAGCAACAACTCCGCTAAACCGTCACTTCCCAGCAAGAACACCGCTAAACCGTCACTTCTCAGCAACACCGCTAAACCATCACTTCTCAGCACCAACACCGCTAAACCGTCACTTCTCAGCAACACCGCTAAACCGTCACTTACCAGCAACACCGCTCAACCGTCACTTCTCAGCAACGCCGCTAAACTGTCACTTCTCAGCAACAACTCCGCTAAACCGTCACTTCCCAGCAAGAATACCGCTAAACCGTCACTTCTCAGCAACACCGCTAAACCGTCTCTTCTCAGCAGTTAGGAATGGGCAATAAATGCTGGACAACCAATGACACCCACATCCCATGAATGAACTAAAAAGTGAAATCTCCTCAGTGTAGTGCCAGGAGTAATGACCCAGACCTTGTGTTAGCAGCTTTTGGAGTGGGATTTCAACCCACAATCTTCTGACTCAGAGGCTTCAGCATTACTCACTGAACCACAGATAACATCTACATAGTTGGCCTTTTGTCTCCGATACATAGAGCAGAACTGTACCCTCCTGCCTGTATTGTGAAAGGATAAAATTTCCTGCAGTGGCTCAGACTAATTCATACAGGTTTTCAATCATTTACCTTCAGCTTTCACAGTTCTCTTTCGACTTGGTGGCTTGGTGAGGCTTTGAGCTTGGAGATTCATCCCCCAGTTCTTAATGGAGTTTCTTTCCATGTCTGAAATGGAAGATTCAAAGATGACCGATGTCTCAGCATAACAAATGGACTGTACTGCATTGATAAAAAGTGGCGATGTAACACCAGTCCTGTCCAATCAAATGAGCAGCAATTTGCTCAGATACATAGCTAGAGAAAGACAAAATAGGTCAGCATCACTGGGGTGCCTTCACTAAGTGAGTTTGCTATTAAGACCTATGTCGTCTAAGCAGCGTGTTGCTCAGCGTGCAATCCCAGCATTCAATTCCCAACCTCAACTGGCCTGGCTGATGCGAGCTGGCTATCAGCAAGTGATTGAGGCAGCTAATGGAAAGTTACTCTTTATTGCAAACAGAAAACATTAGACGATACAATATCGAAATAAGGATGTCCTGAGTCAAATTCATAGGGCCTTGGTGAGACCACAACTTAACAATTGTGTGGGCAGTTCTGGTCTTGACCTACTCCGTTCCTAATTTGTACGTGAGTATGAGATTGCCCAGTGTTTGTAGGCTAGTGGCATGGGAAATTCCTACTCATACTGGAAATGCATGCATGAGACATCATTTCAGTGCTGGATCAGATCTGGGAGTAATATTCTGCACCTCCCCTGCCCACAGCAAAATGCTAGTAATGGATTCACCGCAGACTCAATGTGTGTGTGAGAACTGGGCTCAAGCAAAGCTGTACCATTACCCCCTACACTATACTCCTCTTTCTCATCACAGCACTCCACCCAATACCCATGACTTTTCCCGCTGGAGCGGAGCTTCTCCACTGGACAAGTGGGAAACTGTTCAACCTGTGTCTGCTCCAGTCCAGAACGAAGACCACTCTAACCTCTCAGTTTCCCATAACAAACATTTTTGATCAAGTTGTTTGGATCATTACAACACACCTCTGGAGTCGGCAGGAATTTGAACTTGGGCCTTCAGGCTCAGAGACAAGGAGACGACTATTACACCACAAGAGCCTTCAGCTTCTCATATAAATTGTGAAAATCAAAACAAAAATCTAAGGAAGGACTGTAAGACGTACAATTATGTGGTGCCTTTCATGGCATCAGGACTTCCCAATGTGATTTCAAACTAATTTAGTACTTTTCTGTTAAGTCGCTGTTGCAGTGTAAGACACATGAGAGGGCACAAATGCTAAATTGAGGCGCAGAGTGACAACATCTACTGGGCTAGTAAATCCATCAAATTAGTGCTTTGTGTCAGGGTTCAATCCCACCCTGGCAACTAATAGAATTTTAATTCCAATAATAATTCTGCAATTAAAAGCTCATCTCAATAAATGTGACCATGACATTACTAATTTCTGTTAAAAACCCATCCTAGGAAATTCACCCTCCTCATCCAGAATCTGGCCTATCCAACTCCAATTCATAGCCATGTGATTTATTCTCTGGGGCCTCAAATTTAAACAAGTGGCTTGGACAAAGGGAGGGATAGTATGGTTGCTAAATTAGCTGATGACAAAAAGTAGGTAGGAAAGAAAGTTGTGAAAGAGGGTATCAAAAGATATGGCCGCTTAAGCGTGTGGGCAAAGTTCTGGTGAATGGAGTATAATGTAGGAAATGTGAAATTGTCCACTTTGGCAGGAAGAATAAAATGGAAGCATATTCTTGTGTATGAATTGCGTATGTTTAGATTTTCAGCAAGTCATTAGGAAAGCTAAAAGAATTGTTAATTGCAAGGAAAGTTGAATCCAATAATAGGGAGGTATTTATTTACAGGGGCTTTATTTACAGGTGAGACCACACAGAGTCAGAGTTATAAAGCACAGAAACAGACCCTTTGGTCCAACTCATCCGCACTGATTAGACATCCCAATGTGACCTAGTCCCGTTTGCCAGCTTTTGACCCCTATCCCTCTAAACCCTTCCAATTCATATAACCATCCAGATGCTTTTTAAATGTTGTAATTGTACCAGCCTCCACCACTTCCTCTGGCAGCTCATTCCATACACGCACCACCCTCTGTGTGGAAAAGTTACCCCTCAGGTACTTTTTAAATCTTTCCCCTCTCAGCTTAAACCTATGCCCTCTAATTTTGGATTCATACTTCCTCAGAAAAAGACCTTGGCTATTCACCCTATCCGTGCTCCTTATGGTTTTATAAACCCTTATAAGGTCACCCCTCAGCCTCCAGCACTCCAGGGGAAAAAGACCCAGCCTGTTTAACGTCTCCCTATCGCTCAATTCCTTCTGTTCTGGTAACGTCCTTGGAAATCTTTGCTGCACCCTCTCAAGCGTAACAACATCTTTCCTATAGAAGGGTGACCAGAATTTTACACAGTATTCTAAACATCTGGAGAACTGTGTACGATGCAGGTTTCCTCATTTAAGAAGTATGTGAATACATCGCAAATAGTACAGAGAAGGTTTATCAGAGTAATACCTGGAATGGGTGAGTTGCCTTAAGACCAAAGATCAGAAATGCTAGGGCTTGTATTTCCTGAATTTTAGAAGAGGAGGCAGCTTAATGGAAATGTACAAAATCGTGAGGGGTCTTGACCAGGTACCTGTGGAAAGGAGGGCTCTTCTTGTGAGAGATTCTCAAACCACAGATCACTGTTTAAAAACAAGAGACTAAGGCAAAGACAAGAAGGAATTTCTTCATCATAAAGGCATGAGAATCTTTGAAATTCTTTTTCTCGAAAGGTGGTGAAAGCAGAGTCTTTAACATTTTTCAAGGCGGAGAGGGATAGACTCGTGATAAGGAAGTGGGTGAAAGATTAGTCAGGAGTAGGCAGAAATGTAGAGAAATCAGATCGCCATGTTCCGATTGAATGGTGGAGCAGGTTCGAAGGGCTCAATGGTCAACGTCTGCTCCCAAGCCGGCTGGATAGCAACCAAGCTGGGAGTGACTCACTGAGTCCCATTTCAGTTCTTGAGCTCATATCCAATATAAATCCACTGGCAAATGTAATAAAAACTATGAGCAGGACAAAGGTTATGATGCTGTTATTCATCTCCCCAGTATGCGAAAAGATTATTTTTAAGAGAGAGAATCCCTACAGTGTGGAAAATGGCCCCTTGGCCCAACAAATCCACACAGACCCCCAGAGCATCCCACCCAGACACACTCCTGGCAATCTAGCATGGCCAATTTACCTAGCCTGCACATCTTTGGACTGTGGGAGGAAACCGGAGCACCTGGAGGAAACCCACACAGACACAGGGGGAATGTGCAAACTCCATACAGACAGTCACCTGAGAGTGGAATTGAACTCAGGTCTGTGGCACTGTGAGGTAGCAGTGCTAACCACTGAGCCACTGTGCAGCCTGTACCTTTTATTTCAATACTTTTCCATCTTCTGTACAATACTCTGGACAGAGTAGCTCAGGAAAAGTAGGTCTCACTCATAAAAAATTCGAGTATAAGAAACCACAGATTTAAAGTAATTAGTAAAAAGCAACAGTGATATGAGAAAAAAAAATTCTCACAGTGAGGGATTAGGGTGTGGAATGCACTGCCAAATAGTTGGAGGAGGCAGGTTCAATTAAGGCATTCAAAGCAGAACTAGACTGTTATCTGAAAAGGGACAATGTGTAGGTTCACAGGTAGAAGGCTGGGCAATGGTGGTACTAAGTTGCTTGTTGATAGCCAGTGCAGATATGATAAACCAAGTGGTCTCCATGGTGATGTATCAATCTTGTCATTCTACGTATATCTGATGATTTATATTGTAGGCACTCTACGCATACATGAGCATTAGTTTGTACACTGTGCACAGAATCTCGCAAATTTCTCACCCCATCTCTATCCATTTTTAAATATAATTCATTCATGAAAATGCGAGCTCTACTGGCGAGGCCAGCATTTATTGCCCATCCCTAACTACCTGAGTCAACCACATTGAGTCTAGAGTCACATGCAGGCCAGCAGTTTCCTTCCCTAAAACATTCAGACATTTCTGAGAAGTTACAATACACCTCTGGAACAGGCAGGATTTGAATCCAAGCCTTACCTTACTGAGAGGTAGGGACACTACCACTGCACTAGAAGACTTCTCCCTAAAACATATTTTCCGTTCATTAATTTCCTTCCTTAAAGGACATTAATGACCCAGATGGGATTTTGCACCCAACAATCAACATTGTCAGAATCTTAATTCCAGACTTTTTTTTCTTGAATTCAAATTCCACGACCTGCCATGACAGGATTTGAACTTGGGTCCCCAAAACATTACCTTAGTCTCCAGGTTAATAGTCTAGTGTTATCAATACAACCCCCCCCGAGGGAACGGGCAATGACACAATTGTGATCAATGGGAATAATCTGATTTATCTCAAACCTGCATTTTGTCGTCGTCCCCAGTCTCTGCATCGCATCACTGCTCGCTGACTGGACTGAGAGTTCACTGAAACAGCCTCTCCAAACGCCTGGGGTTTTGAGAATTTCTTGTCAGACGCCAACTCAATGGCATTGAAACCTGGAAGAAATCAGAATTGCTCAGCAGTATCTGATAGAACAGAACCTGTTTACACTGTCAGGTGACTCAGCGCCCAGAAGCCAAAGGAACTGGAAGGGAGATGGGGAGACTTTATTTTTGTAAAATCGATGAGTTGCTACAACCTGGAACGTATTGATTGAAAAGAAAGGGTGGAAGTAAATACAATAGGAGGAGCAATGAAACAGACCAAAAAATACACTTTACCATGTCACTGGGGCATCACAGGGAATGTTTATTGGGATGATTACAGTCTGGTGATAGGTAAACAGGCAGACAAAGAAAAACACAGTAAGATAATATGACAAAGATCATCAACAAACCAGACAGTCTGCTGGTGTGGAGTTCTGGAGAATTTCAAACTTCACAATGTGGACTTGTAATAATTACTTGAAAGAAATCAAAGCATGCAGCAGAAATCCACACAGATACAGGAGGAATATGCAAACTTACAGGCTAGAATCGAACCCAGGTTCCTGGGGCTAGGAAGCAGCATTGATAGCCACTGTGTCACTGAGCCACCCATCCTTTAAATATTATCAATCCCAGTGAATAATAAACTCCCATCTCAACTCATTAATTTCTTACTTAATGGATGAGGTTGCAGGCATTTATTTTTGGTAACTTTCTATACATCCACCATACATGATTCTCTTCCTTCCTGTCTCTCCCAGAGATACACAGATACCATCTGCTTCACTCACTTTTTCCTAACTGAACTATATGAAAAGCTCTCTCTACTTAAACTACTGAAATAATTTTAAGATTTCTTTCCAGGTCTGAAAAGACTGGACTGCCAAAATTTAAACTGCCCCCTGCTGATATGAAACTGCTCTTCTCAACTGACACAAAATTATCGATCCTGGCCTGTCTGTTGGTGATAAAAGTTCGACTTGGTAAACATTTCATCAATTTAACCCACAGGCAATTTATCTAGTCATTTAGCTTAAGGCACATGCTTTCTTGGAAATGATGCTTGAACACACTGTTCAAAAATTACCTTCTGACCTCTTCAAAAAGTGAAATCAACTTCACAGAACTAAAACCAAAAGCCCATTTACCTCTACTTTTAAATATAAATTCCAAAATGACAATAATATTATAAATATATTCCACAAAAGGGACAGATAAAAAACAGAAACAGTTGACATTAAGACAGTCTTAAATGATACTAAAAGTTAATAAGTAATTTCACTACTTAATTAAAATCTTTAAAAAGATTTAAAATCCCATATTTCTGAAAGTTAATTTTCAGAGCCAGAGGAAGTACTTAGCAATCATCAAGATTGACTATTTGATTAATAATTCATTTATTGTTGAATGGACAAACTCATTTTTTCCAATGCTCATTACAGCAGCTTCATGTATATTTCAAGGGTCTTGCCAAAACACTAGTGCAGTAAAACTGGAGAAGCAGTGTAAGAAAATCCTCATTTTCCACATTTACCAGAAGGTTGGTCCTGATTTAATCCTTAATAACATCAAACACGGACAGCTTTACTGCCATTCCAATTGCAAAATCTGGCACATCGTGTTTAGGGCTTTCACTTTGAGGAAAGGATGAACTTTCCAAAGATAGGGCTGGTGAGCAGATCCTTGCAAAGACAGCCAACAAGGTAATCCCAGAACAAAAAATTTGATCATTCTAAAATCCAAGTTACATTCCTTAGAATAAGGTTGTCTGTCATCTTGAACTGGAAAATGGCTTTGTCTTAATATTAATAAAATTATCAGGTTAGAATGTCAGTTGTAGTTAATTCTTATTTCTCATGCCATGAGGGATATAAACTGAAAAACATGGACAGTGAAGATTAAGCACAGAAAAGAGAGGGCACAGCAATAGATCTCTGGAGAGAAACACTTTAAATAGAAAGTGCTGCTAGATTTCCCTTCCAAAAGCATTTAAGAAATTGGCATTATGAAATCATTTTGATGTTAGAAGACTGGAGTCTGGCCTACATCCCACCCACAGAAAGTCACCATTTCCATTTTTCTGCAGGAGTCATCCAGCTAACATTACGGGTGAAGGCAAGGTGTGAACAAAAGAAAACATAGAGCAATGAAGTGGAAAAAGGCAATGTTCCTGTACTTAATAGGCAGTTCTGTTGACCTACATGTTGGATTAAGAAGAACTTGCATTTCTCTAGCATCTCTCAGAACCGCAATATATCCCAAGTACTTTCCAACCCATGAAGTACATTTCGAAATTCATGGAACATAGAACATAGAACATTACAGCACAGTACAGGCCCTTCGGCCCTCGATGTTGTGCCGACCTGTGAAACCAATCTGAAGCCCATCTCACATCCCCTATTCCATTATCATCCATATGTTTATCCAACAACCATTTAAGTGCCCTTAAAGTTGTCGAGTCTACAACTGCTGCAGGCAAGACATTCCATGCCCTTACTACTCTCTGAGTAAAGAACCTACCTCTGACATCTATCCTATATCTATCACCCCTCAATTTAAAGCTATGTCCCCTCGTGCTAGCCATCACCATCCCAGGAAAAGGCTCTCACTGTCCACCCTATCTAATCCTCTGATCATCTTGTATGTCTCTATTAAGTCACCTCTTAACCTTCTTCTCTCTAACGAAAACAGCCTCAAGTCCCTCAGCCTTTCCTTATAAGACCTTCCCTCCATACCAGGCAACATCCTGGTAAATCTCCTCTGCACCCTTTCCAATGCTTTCACATCCTTCCTATAATGCGGCAACCAGAACTATACGCAATACTCCAAGTGCAGCCGCATGGTTAAATTAAACTAATAGCTTAGTTGCCTGGAACAGCAGTATAAAATGAATCAAGATCTTTTAAAACTAATGTCTTCTACTGATGATGTATACTTTCTGTACACAAAATACAAAAAAAGTTTCATAGATGTGCAGGAGACATACCAGTGCATGGGAACCAAAAGCAACAGGGAAATGGAACTCACTCCGCAGTAATTATTGACTCAACAGTTCTCAGGGGTTCACCTTCAATGCAGTCACATCCTGCAGTCAGGGATGTCTCGGTTATTATTATACATCCCTGTGTACATTCATTCATGAGTGTGTTCATTGACACACGAGGAGAGCAGAGAGTTTGCCCTGTAGCTAACTTCATCCTCAGACAGATGTCTAAATAATAAGCGTGGTCCTGGAATTCTGAGCTGGTGTTCCAGTCTCCAATTGCAGGGAGTTCCAACACTTCAGCTTGTGACTTGAAGGTGGGAACTCTACCATGAAGCCATGAGAAAGGGTGGGGCATCATAATTGTTCTCCAGCGCCAAATAACTAATTCACTGATCCCTTGTTACCAGCAGGAGCCCACAGCTGTTGGGAGAGCTTGGCTGAGACAGAGCCATTACCTGATTTGCGATCCTTCCAAGTCCGTCTCCTAACTGGGAGCCTGAGCGGGTTTAACACATTCTCGTCTACCCTAGTTTGCTTCTCCTTGGATTTTCAACAAGAGTGTCACATTTGTGTTGAACACTGTGTTACCCAAGCCTGATCTTGGGGCTGTACATTTGTCTTCGAACACAGAAAACAAACCTTGATTGGCTATCCATCAAACCCTCCAATCAATGGTTGCAAATCATGACAGTAAACTCATGACTGTCACTGGAATAACAAAAGATTCAAACACTTGAACAACAATGACAACGTACAGGTCAATCACCAGATAATTATTTAATCATTACTGTCTTCAAATAAGAACCTTGACTGTGATGGCTGCATAGATCTTTGACTTGACATCCCTACCATTCAGGCTTGACATTCAAACCTGAGAGCCATCAGCAACAGAAACATGTATTTCACCTTGTTGTCCGAGGCCGTTGGCCTGAAAGGGTTAATACTAAACACTCGGTGTAGTTCTGCTCACAACTGTACAGTTATTTTTCATCAAGCTGTTCAGACATGTTGTGACACTCATCCAGGGCCGGTGAGACTTCAACCTGGACCTCCTGGCTCAGAAGTAGGAGCACTACCTCTGCACAAGAGCCCTCTCAATGGATATACATGACTGCCTCCGGGCGGCACTAGTCAGTCTGCCGTTAGATCTTGTAGTCTGTAATCGTGGAACTCAGATCGAGGTCTATCTTGTAGATGATACGGTATTGGTTTTTAACATAATTATCCAATCTTACCGTACTGTGACTTGACACCTTACTAGGTAATATACCTTTCCTGTTACTCAAAGGCATACCACCTTGACTGAGACATCCCTTTCGTCATCCTTCACTATTAAGTCTTTGTAAGCCTTAGTCTAGTAGTATAAGAGGGATTACAGGCTGGTTTCCACCCCAGATTTTCATACATTTTTGAGGTAAACAACAAGCGAAGAACAAAGTTCTGGCTTCAGACATCTCTTACAACACACACCAGAGGCCACAGGTCAGACAGAGAGGCGAGGGGAAAGTGCGCGACAAGTCTTAATTGGGCAGCGTGGATAGTAGTGTCACCTAAGGGAGTGTATTATCTTCAGGGTAGAAAAGGGCTCCTCAGCTCCAACTTCATGTCAAAACCTTGTAAAAAAGAATATGCCGATGCCTGTTTGTTTCAAGCAAGTTACTGTGAAAGTCTGTTCAATTCACCATGTGTTAGATTACGCTACCAAAGTTCAGGGAAAGACATGATGAGCTGAATGGCCTCCATCCATGCCATGTCATTCAATGACTCAATGTGAAAGGAAAAGAGATTTTATTTTGATATTCATTGTGTTACATTGAAGAAGGGGCCGGGGAAAAGACGTCCACTTTTTTTGCAATTTTATGGCATCTTATCCCAATATTAGAGATACACTCTATCAACTGGATTGTATATGGACCTAGCTAAAATCAATCATAATCTAAATGTACTCCTTCTGTTCACGACATTCCTCCTAATGTTCACCTATTATTTCAGAATCCTTGTAATGAAGGCTCGGACTATGTACAAAAGATAATAGCTGTCAAAAGCATCGTTATAAAAAAAGAAGAATTTGGAAAGGAATGGAATTTCATTGGGTCTTCTCATTTCTCTTCCATTTATTTCCTGGTCATCTGACTTTTATACAAGTTTGCCACTTCTCAATGGGGGCTTCCTTGCAGCTTCCAGACATATTGAAAGATTATTCTTCAGAATGGGCATCATGGGCAAGAATGGCATTTATTGCCCAGCCCTGGTAGTGTTTATTTACCGTCCCTGGGTGTGTTTCAGATGGAGATCTGGTTTAGCTCAGTTGGATGGTTGGCCAGTTTCGGATATGGCCTGACGCCAGCAGCATGGGTTCACTTTTTGCACCAACTGATGTTAGCATGAAGGATTCCTCTTCTCAACCTCTTGCCTTACCAGAGGCAAGGTGATTCTTAGGTTAAACAACCACGAGTTACCTCTATCTAATAAAGAGCAGCCCTATGATCTGGTAAAATTATTACTATGGTGCTTGTATCACCTGCTAAACCACGGTTTGTTACTTTATGATGAACCCATCATAGAGTCATAGAGATATATAGCATGGAAACAGATCTTTCAGTCCAACTCGTCCTTGCCAAGAGATATCCTATATAAATCTAATCCCATTTGCCAGCATTTGGCCCAGATCCCTCTAAACCCTTCCTGTTCATATACCCATCCAGATGCCTTTGAAATGTTGTAATTGTACCAGCCTCCACCACTTCACCTGGCAGCTCATTCCAGACATGCACCATCCTCTACATGAAAATGTTGCCCCTTAGATCCCTTTTAAATCTTTCTGCTCTCACCTTAAACTTATGCCCTCCAGCTTTAGACTCCCCTACCCTGGGGAAAAGATCTTGCCTATTTACCCTACCCATGTCCCTCAAGATTTTATAAACCTCTATAAGGTCACCCTCAGCCTCCGGCACTCCAGGGAAAATAGCCCCAGCCTATTCAGCCTCTCCCAAAAGCTCAAACCCTCCAACTCTGGCAACATCCTCATAAATCCTTTCTGAACCCTTTCTAGTTTCACAACATCCTTCCTATAGGAGGGAGGATTGCACGCAGTTTTCCAAAAGTGGCCGAACCAATGTCTTGTACAGCCGCAACATGACCTCCCAACTCCTTTGCTCAATGCACTGACCAATAAATGGCGAAGTCTGGCAGAGACTCTGCATATTGACATTTAGAAGCATGAAGCACTGGGGTGAGAAGGGAGACCTAAGAGTTGGAATCACAGACAACAAAAAGTAATGTTTATACAACGATACCCATTAAACTAACAGATTCATTGGATTAAATTCACGTAAGGCAATCTGTTTTTCCACTTTTCTGTTTTCAGTGGCACTTCATCCATCTACATAGTCACTTGGAATAAAACCTGCAAGTAGTTTCAAGAGACGTCTACCAGTGTTGACAAAATTTTCTAACGTCCTGTTTTCTTTTCCAAATGGAGCTTGATTCATTTCACAGATGCTTTGGCTTTGAGACAATTATCTCCAAGCACACTTACAAGAAAGAAATAAGATGGTGTCTTTGAACACAGTTAATGGCTAAGATTGGTTGCCAATTATAAGGGACAACATTTTTATTTTCCGTTCTGGTTATAAACTGGAAGTTGGAAGCTGTTATACATCTAGAAATACCAGGAGAGTTTTTGCAACTTGAAAATCAAGTTGTTTTGTACAGTTTACCGACACAAGATTAGGTTTCTTCTCAGGGCAGTGCAATAATGGATACCGTGAGACAAAGTGGTCCTAGAAGTCTTCAAATAAGGAAAAACTGCCAAATAATAGCCTTTGAATTGGTGCATCTACAGTTTGTTGCAGATCCATAAGTACCGTGGACACGGAGATATTCAGAAGCTTCTGTCAACATCTGTCAGAATGAAAAGTACAAAATTTGGAGACTCTGAAAATAATGTTCTAAGACAAAGAAAAGACCAGGTCCACCTGAACACCTACTAAATTGAAGATCAACCATTGCTCTGTCGGTAATACCATCAGTCAAAAACCTCAAAAGAACAGAAAATAACCTCATCCTAACCTTGGGATCTGGACCCTTGAACAACAGAATTGAGTTTTTCACCAAAATATTTGCGTCAAATTGTCTGTTTCTGGCTGTCTTATTCATGAATTATTGTGTGCATGCTTGGGGTTTTAAAGGAGTATAGCTTAAGTTGCATCATAGTAATGAGCAATCCATTTCTGTTCCCCATTTGTTATGGAGTAAGCTTGTTTACGATAGAGTTAGTTTCCTCTCAATGATGAAGCCTGGTGCAAATTACTTTTGCCCTGAATAGCAGTCAGGCAACTTGCTCATCACATTGGTTTAATTTGGGAATTACACATTTGTGATGGCTTGTGGAACAGTGGGACTCGATAATCAGTACACCCTTCCCAATTGAGTCATCAGACAATTACAGAATGGTCTTCGCAGAGGAAATTCTGGTCACAATCCCAGTCCCATGACTAATGAGGCTTGTGACAAGTCCCTGCCATATTGTATCGGAGATAATAGGAACTGCAGTTGCTGGACAATCCGAGATAACAAGGTATAGAGCTGGATGAACACATCAGGCCAAGCAGCATCATAGCAGCAGGAGAGCTTGACATTTTGGGCCTAGACCCTTCATCAGACATTTCTGATTAAGGGTCCAGGCCCGAAACGTCAAGCTCTCCTGCTCCTATGATGCTGCTTGGCCTGATGTGTTCATCCAGCTCTACACCTTGTTATCCCTGCCATATTGATCTGCAGTTCAGTTATGTTTTTGGACAAAGTTACTTCACAATCCATGAACAACTAACAGCAGCTTGAACCATTAGTGTGCTGAGGCACATAGCATCCAAGTAAATGCATTTTAAAAAGATAAGTCTTGACATAGAAACATAGGAAATAGGAGCAGGAGTAGGCCATTCGGCCCTGTGAGCCTGCTCCACCATTCAATATGATTCCCTGATCCCATTTTCTTCCTTACCTTCTGTAACTGGCTTGGGTTTTTTTTACTTATTCGTTCACAAGATGTGGGTGTTGCTGGCTAGGCCAGTATTTATTGCTCATCCTTAACTGCCCTCAGGGTGGGGATGGTTAGCGGTGCTAGTGGATGGTACATTCACAGCGCTCTTTTCATTGTTAGAGAGAGGGAGAAGGCAATTGATACAAACCCAACACTGTGGATGCTGGAAATCAGAAATAAAAGACACAAAATGTTGGAAAGACTCAGTAGCTCTGGATAAATCCGTGGAAATAAGAAGCAAAGTCAAATTTTTTGTTAGATTTCCTGGAATTGACATGGTTAAACTTGAGGAGGTGTGCACACGATAGTGAGGAACAAAGCAACTGGAAATTTAAGAACAGGGATATGGTACTGTGT
This sequence comes from Ginglymostoma cirratum, assembly GCA_024137785.1. Taxonomy (NCBI): domain Eukaryota; kingdom Metazoa; phylum Chordata; class Chondrichthyes; order Orectolobiformes; family Ginglymostomatidae; genus Ginglymostoma; species Ginglymostoma cirratum. The sequence goes on from JAHRHZ010000036.1 coordinate 1,593,050, forward strand.
CCCAACTATAAGGACAATAAACTTATCTAGCACATGCTGTAAACATCCCATAGCCCTTCAAGTAAGCCAAACAAAATTTAACATTGAGTCCCATTAGGAATATTTGGACAGGTGTTTGGTCAAAGACATAATTTATAAGCTAGCTTCTTAAAAGGAGAGAGTGGCAGAGTGGTCTAAGGCAGCAATTCCGGCTTTGGAAACTGAAGGTGTGCCTGCCAATGTTGGAGTGTTTAAAATCAGGGATGTGAAAGAGGCTGGAAGAAAAGACCTGTGAACTGACCAAATAAGGAGATTGAAACAAGCAAATGTACAGGAGTCCAGATGGGAGCTGCATGAGTTGCTGGAATGAAACAAGAGAAAGGAGAAGTGAAGGAAGCAAGCAGTAGTCAAATGCTGATCACAATGATCATTTCTCAGCCAGTTCAATGACTTCAGTCAAACTGAAGACTCACATGAGATAATCAATGAGATGTATACTTGCCTTTATAGGCTGGCGCAGGGGGGGCAAAGGTCACCTTCCTGACCCAACGCTTCATTGACCGATTACTGAAAGGGTCTCCAAACTTCGTTTGGAGAGCTGGGATAGGTTGCTCTGCATTTGGTCTGTTTGAGAGAGTCCCCTCCACTTTTTCCAAATTCCTCTGTCTCCTGATCCGCTCTTTAAGCCTTTCCAATTTGTTCACAGGAGAATGACTCCACTCCAGCCGTTGGGCTAATGGACTTCCAGGTGGAGTAGGGGGGAAAGCGCTGATTGATGGCACAGGAGATCTTTCCTTCTCTTGCAAGATCCGTCTTTTGATCCAACGATCAAGGGTCAATTTGCTGTCATTCCCAACTAGAGTTCTTTCTTCAAGGAGATGTTGGATGGATGGTTTGAAGCCACTGCAAGTCTCTTGATTGCAAGCCAGGAACCAATAATTTTCCATTGTGTCCATATCACCCAATGCATGCGATCTTGTTGGAGTAACTCCTATTGACAGGTTATCATTTTTATCTTGGTCGCTAGCTGCTGTTGTTTGATTAAGTGCAGACAGTGGAATGCCTTGGTCAATAATATCATTGTATAAGGGGTTCGATCTCTCATCCCAGAACATTCTTCTTGAAGAATGACAATTTTTCACCAAGGTATTGAAATTTCTGGTGTCATTTGTCCTGTCCAATATTAAGAACATTTTAAAAGTTAACCTCTTAAAATAAATAGACTTCAAATGGATCTTGAATGAAAAGTAAATCAGTAAATCCCACCCACTACTTAAAACAAGTGCAAAATCCACCAGAGCGCAAGGTCCCATTCAAGACATTCTGCCTTGAGGGCACTTTCTCTTAAATTAATTCACCGGATGCAGGTATCAAAGACTAGGCATTTGTTGCCCAGAGGGCATTTAACAGTCAACAATATTGCCATGGGTTTGGAATCAGGTAAGAACGGCAGATTTCCTTCCCTAAAGGGTATTAGGGAACTAGATGGGTTTTCATCAACAATCAACATGGTCATCATTAGGCTCTTAATTCCCAATTTCTGTTGAACTCCAATTCCACCATCTGCCATGGCAAGATTTGAACCCTGGTCCCTGGAACATTACCTGGGTGTCTAGATTAATAAATCCAGCAATATTGCCAGTAGGCCAGCGCCTCCTCTACTTAGGATAGCTTAATAGCAACCTCGTAGTCAGGCTCCAAATCCCAGACTGCAGATGCATTCCTTCTCAGTGAGATGAGGGAGGTAAAATGGAAACTACAGGGTCCACCTCCTCATGCCATACTTTTCAGCTTTTCAATCAAACATTGAATGGCCATACAAAAGAAGACAGCAAATTAGGGATGCAAAGGGGTGGATCTGTACCCAACGAGGGTAACATCCCTAGTTTGGGATGTTACATGGGTGGGAGGGACATTGTTGTGAACTGGAAATCAGCACAGCTACCAATTTAAAGGCCCACTATCCTCTCAATCTCTCTTCATTCCTTTTGACAGGCTTCAAATTGGGTGGCACGATGTCTCAATTCCTAGCACTGCTGCCTCACAGAATCAAAAACCCTGGGTTCAATTCCACCCTCAGGCAGCTGTCTATGGGGAGTTTGCACACTGTTCATTTCTGCGTGGGTTTCCTCTGGGTGCTCCAGTTTCCTCCCAAAGTCCAAAGATTTGCAGGCTAGGTGGATTGGCCATGCTAAATTGCCTCGTATTGTCCAGAGATATGTAGGCTGGGTAGATTAGCCATGGAAAATATAAGGATAGGGTGGATCTGCAATGGGATGCTCTTCAGAGGCTAGGTATGGGCTTGATGGGTCGAATAGCCTGCTTCCACTCTGAAGGGATTCTGTGATTCTGAAACAATTAATACACAAAATCACAATAACTTACAAGTGCTGCCTCTTTGAGCCATTGATTCGACTGCTCTCTGCATCCTTCGTCCCAATGGCAAGCTTTTATTTCTGCCCTGTTGCCACCTCCTCATACCTGGCATAAATCATGAACAAACCTTTTCTATCCAACCCCAAGAACAGACTGGGAAGGGGAAAACTGCCCACACTGGGGCGTCAACAATGATTTATTCATTGTTTGTCTAAAAGTGATGGCTGCGATCCAAATTTCCGCACCTCAAGCTCTGCTGCGTTATTCGCATCTAGAGACACCAAGCGGTTGAGGGAGGCGCCTCACCACCAGCCTCGAGGGCAATTAGGGATGGGCGACAAGTACAGACTCAGACAGTGACACCCACTACCCATGAACAAATTAAAATGCAAATAATCGGAGATTGGTGCAATGACATCGGGTTGCCAACACATTTTACACATGTCAGGGGTGGGGAGGGTTATAAAATCAAGCCCGAGTCTTGACTGTTGTGATACTGTTGCTATCCACTGACCACTTATTTCTTCAGTGCGACTTTGTTTTGGGCTTATGGTTTTATTCCCCATTTGGTAGAGGTCAAGGAGCTGGAATTGTCAATTTCTTTCCTTAATTTGTTGTTCCCTTTCCTATTCCAGGAGAAAGGCCAGTTTCAAACCCCTGGTTTTGTCCCATTTGACATCAATGAACTTAGCAAAGAATAGGGATAAAGCCATGGGCTACAGTAGTCAGTGTGATTTGAACCTGACTGCAAGTTGGTTGCAACCACACATTTCGGCCCGACAGCTACAGGGGTCAAACTAAAGGGTGACAGGAAAGGTCAGAACGGGATAAAGGAGATCTAAGTTCTTCCAAGGGACCAGCCCAATGGGCTGCATGGACTCTTTCTGCAAATGTATGGATTGATGATTCATTACCAAACTCGCAAAATCTTGGACTGTAAGCCTGCACTCCCTTTATTTTGTAACAAGGAGACTCAAAAGAAAATACATTTACCTGCTTGAGGAAGAAGACCACTCAAAACTCGGGACTTTGTGCTTATCTGGTCCACAAGGTCTCTGGGAACTCGGTTGTTGGGGAGAAGCACCTTGCTTTGTAGTGTCGCCAGTGCAATTCACACCACATCCTACAACAACAACACCACACCGACAGCGTACTACATTGGCATAGTAACCATCTCAAAAGCTTTTATGTTACAATTCAACAAGGGCAGGACTTTAACTACAATCTGCATAAATTAGTCGCTGACTTTTTTAAAAAAAACCTCTCAGAATTTCACCTTAAACCTCGAGCAATTGAAAGAAAATGCTTCGAAACGTTTTCTCTTTCTCTGTAGGTCACTTGTTTTGCAGAGCCCAACAAGCCCCAACATGCCCTCATCTATTATAATTCTGGACCTGCTGATCATTTAAAGCCCAACCCACTCTGTTAGTGCCAGCGACAATCCTTCAATGTACAATGAACATCGTACACTCACCAACTTTGACCCATCAGCCATGAAGAAGTCACCTAGTTCCACCTCAATTTTCAATTTTAAAAAATCACACTATGCTCCACAATGTCCAATATCCACTTTCTAAATTAACATATCTATGCACTGCTAGCTACACAGCTAGTTTACAACTCAGTTTCCAGTTTCATGAGTAACACGGACCCTGTGAGTTTTGAAGTTTCAATGAGCTGATACTAGCGACACTGTTAATCACATTTGTCACAATCATTAATTGTAGACAAACACTCTAACTCGCTGGATTGTGACTGGTAAGGCTGCACTAGAAGCTGATCTGGAGCTTCAAGTAGCGTCCTCTCAAAGATGTGCAGATGCTTGAAGGGTCTATGCATGGTGTGCAGCCACAGTGGCTTCTGATTCCCGAAGGCACTGCCACCCACAGACCTTGGAGATCCACACAGCCAAAGGAAATATTAGAGGGCATGTAGGCCTCATGCACCATTTTATACGATGAGAGGGAGTCAGTTAGTATGCCGATTCCCGCACTGGCTGAGATTACCATGAAGGACTCTCCTTCTCAATCTCTTCCCTCACCCCATACGTGGTGACCCTCAGGTTAAACTACCATCAGTCGTCTTTCCCTAATGAAAGAGCAGTTCTACGGTCTGCTAAGACAATGGTAGCTTTACATTTAGACGATGGGACTGGAGTGGAACGTAAAATGATGATTACACAGTGTTGAGCACCATTCACGATTCCTCAGGTACTGAAGCAGTCCATGTCCAAATGCAGCAAGACCTGGCGGCACGGTGGCTCAGTGGTTAGCACTGCTGCCTCACAGCACCAGGGACCCAGGTTCAATTCCAGCCTTGGGCGTCTGTCTGTGAGGAGTTTGCACATTCTCCCTGTCTCTGCGTGGGTTTCCTCCAGGTGCTCTGGTTTCCTCCCACTGTCCAACGATGTGCAGGTTAGGTGGATTGGCCATGCTAAATTGCCTGTAGTGTTCAGGAAGGTGTCGGTGAGGTGGGTTGCCGGGGCCCCCCCCCCCCCCCGGGGTGGGATGCTCTGAGGTTTGGTGTGGACTTATTGGGCTGAAGGGCCTGTTTCCACACTGTTATGATTCTATGAGCTGGAGAACATTCAGGCTCGGTTTGATAAGCAGCAAGAGACATTCACACCACATGACCTCTAAGAATGAACCCAATCATCATAACATCAATGGCATTATCCATCACCGAATCCCTCACTATAAGCATCCTGGGGGCTATCACTGACCACAAGCTGAACTGGATCAGCCATACAAATACTGTGAATTCTGGAGAAGTTCAGGGGCTGGGAATTCATAGCAAGTAACTCCCCCCGACAGCCTGTCCAATATCTACAAGGCATAAGTCAGGGATGTGAAGAAAGATTTTCCATTTGGCTGGAGAAGTGCAATTCCAACAACACTCAAGAAGCTTGATAACATTCAGAACAAAGTCTACACAATCAACAACCCCATTCTCCAAAGTTAATACTCACTCGCCACGCCACAGATGCACAGTGACAGTAAAGTGAACTATAATTAACACTTATTAATCACTTGTTCTGGTTCAATTTGGTCTCAGGCATCCCTCCCAGGCCCTAATGGATCGTAACACAAAGGATTGGTAAACAGGTTCCAGGTGACCTGCAAAAGAATCCAAGGCAAGTTGAGGAAAGGAGACAGTAAGGACTGCAGATGCTGGAAACCAGAGTCAATAAACGAGGACCTGGACAAACACAGCAGGTCAGACAGCATCGGAGGCGCAGGAAAGTCAACATTTTGGGCCGAAACCCTTTGTCAGCACTGGGGATGGGGAGGGGAGCCCAGAAATAAATAAAGGAAGTGGGGTAGGGCTGGGGAAAGGTAGGTGCGATGGTGATAGGTGGATGCTAGTAAGGGGTTATAGTGACTGGTCAGTGGGAGGGATAAACGAATAGGTGAGTAGGAAGACGGCAGGTTAGGTCAGGTCAGAGAGGCAGGATATGGGATAAGGCTGGGCTTGGAGGGATTTCAAACCTGGCAAAATCAGTGTTCAGGCCCTTGGAAACTTCTTTTAAAATTACACAGCTAGTTGTTGGCATCTGAAATGCGCAAGCTAACTTGGGTGGTGGGAGCAGTTTCAATGGTAATATTCAGCAGGGGATTAATTGCATACTTCCACCAAAGGTCTAGCACAAGTGCAGCGGGCCAAATAGCCTATTTTGGGCTGAATCATTCTACGAAACTCCTTCACTTAGAAATTCCCATGTCAGTATGCCAGCTGTGGCTCACCAAATGCCTTGGACTGTGATCGTTTTTGGATGCTTGACTCTAGAAGGGGGTCCTCCTCTTGAAAATGCAACTTGCTTTCAATCTGTTGCAACTGAGAATAAACAAGACAATCAAAGAAATTGGATGCCATGCACTTTAACCCCACAATACTTACAACTGCATTCATAGAAGCAGTTATAGCAGGTTGTCAGGCATTGCTTTTTCTACTGCCCTCATTATTAATGCTTGGCTGAGCTCCAAGCACAGTCATGAATTCAGCTCAGCAGAGATCTGTTAACATAGCTTGAAGGTAATTTTTTTTTGTATCACTGCCATCTCATTACATTGTATAAACTATTATGTCTTTGAAGAGTTGCTACAAATGCTCGTCGTTTACTTGGTCAAGATTTAGAGGTGTGAAGTGGAAGGTTTAACTCTGAGACATTTACTGTTTGCAAGTGATTTTCAGCATTATGAGGAAATAAGATGAGCAATATTCTTCAAAAGGCAAGGTGAATGTTCTTTGTACCTTCATGAGTAGATTGAACAATGTCATGATATGGATCATTGGTTGTATACCTAGTCCATACTGGTTGAGTAGGCATGGATGATAAGAAAGGGCATGGAGCAGGGCAGAGGTGAGAACAAGGGTATAATGACTGTGGATACAACCAGGCTGATAAGGATCCAGGCATTCTAATCTGCCAGTCTCATTCTCTGCCTCCCTCTGTTTTTGCCCCGACCCATCTCCTGGTCACAGTTGCATCTACAGTCTGCAATAGGGCACAGAGGCTCCTCCAAGGCAGAGATGGGAAAAATTCCCAAATTCCAAGATCCATCTTCTTGATGAAAACCCAGCCCCAAAAAGTATCTTGAGTTGAAGTGGTGTTAGAGATTGCCACTGATAGAAATGCAGGTCCACTTAAGGGTCAAACAAAACAGCTCCAGAGTTAGTTAAGACTAGGTGATGCTAACTGGACTTTGTTCTGAGAGCTGGGTTCTCAGGGAGGTGGGCACCATAGGGGTTGGAGTGCATAACATCCCCCTCCACCCGAATTTTAATTTAACCTCCTCCTTCTTACCCTACCCTTCTATTTTAGTATTGTCGCATTGCCCCTAGTGGTCAGTGCATTTAATTCATTAGAGGTTCAATTCATGATACAAGTGATTTGGAGGTGATTTATTTTGAAAGAAAAGAGGTATGAGGGCCCTCTGTGTTGCAGTGGTAGTGTCCCTATCCCCAAATTAAAAGACTCAGGTTCAACTCCCACCTGCTCCAGAAGCGTGTAATAACATCTCTGAACAGGTTGATTAGAAATGTAGGTTAAATAAGGGGAAAAAGGAGCTGGGATCTCCTTGAGTCAGAGGGGACTTTTTTCTCCATGGGAAAAGGTCCTGTAGGAAAAGGAGTAATGTGGTATTTGAGCTGAATTATAAATTTACAATGAAACTCTTTGTAAATCTCTACATCTTTTGCTATTGAATTCAATGAATAAATATTGATCTGTTAAACAGAAATACGTGGACCAGGGTCTGTAGGAATAATTCAGTCACATATTCTCTGCGGTTCAACTGGTAGCATTTTATCCTGAGTGTCGGAATATTGCAGGTTCAAGTCCCACTCCAGAGATGGGAGGACAAAAACTAAGTCTGCCTCTCAGTGCAGGACCAACAGAATGCGCCATCCTCACAGGTGCCGTATTTTGAATGAGATATTCAACCGAGGTCCTACTTCCTAGGTGGGCACAAAAGATTGCACGACATTATCTTACAGAACTGCATTATCCCCTGCATTCTGGGCAAACATCTAACCTTCAATCAACATGATAAAAACAGATTATCTGGTCGATGGCCACGTTGTAGGAGCTTGCTGTGTGCAAGCTGGTTGTCACATTTCCTACATTACACAGCCACCACACCACAAGATGGTGTGGTGGCTCAGTGGTTAGCACTGCTGCCTCATAGTGCCGGGGACCTGGGTTTGATCCCAGCCTTGAGAAACTGGCTATGTGGAGTTTGCATGTTCTCCCTGTGTCTTGTGTCGGTTCCTTCCAAGTGCTCTGGTTTCCTTTCACAGCCCAAAGGTATACAGGTTAAGTGGATTGGCTATGTAAATTGCTCGCAGCGTCCAGGAATGTGTAGGCTAGGTGGATTAGCCATAGAAAAAAATGCAGGGTTTTTGGGTAGGGGTCTGGGTGGGATGTTCTCCAGAGGGGCAGTGTGAACTGAATGGCCTGCTTCCATGCTGCAGGGATTTTATGATTCAAAAGTCTTTCATTGGATGTAACATGCTTTGGGACATTCTGTGACTTTGACAAGTGCTATATAAATTCAAGTCTTCCTTTCATGTTCACATGAAACATAATTTCTTTTATTATTTGTAGCACAATGGCTTCTCTGGCTAGGCCAGCATTTATTGCCCATCACTAATTGCCCTGAAGGCAGTTAAAAGTCAAGCACATTTCTGTGGGTTTGGAGTCACATGAGCGCCAGACCAGGTAAGGATGGCAGTTTCCTTCCCTAAAGGACATTTGTGAACCAGATGGTTTTTCTGACAATCGGCAATGATTTCATGATCATCCTTCGACTAATGATGACCATGATATGATAGGACAGGACATGGTTAAGATGTGTAAGATTACAAGAGGCACAGAACAGTGTATACAGGAAGGAACTTTTCCCTTTGGTCAATCAACGATTGCAGGAGTAGATTTAAAAGAAGGCACAGGATTTAGGGCATTTGTGAGGGAAGAAATTCAGCCAGACGGTGGTAGGAATCTGCAACTCACTGCCTATAAGGGCGGGAGAGGCAGAAACTCTCATAACGTTGAAAAAGACGTGCACTTGTGATACCAAGGCGTAGAGGCTTTGGGCTAAGTGTGGATAAATGGATTGGAATAGTTAAGTCCTCTTCGACTTGTCTGCCTCCTCTCCACCTATCCTCTCCTCTATCCATCTTCTATCCGCCTCCCCCTCTCTCCCTATTTATTTCAGAACCCTCTTCCCCTCCCCCATTTCTGATGAAGGGTTTAGGCCCAAAACGTCGAGTTTTCCTGCTCATATGATGCTGCTTGACCTGCTGTGTTCATCCAGCCCCATGCTTGTTATCTCGGATTCTCCAGCATCTGCAGTACCTTTTATCTCTAGAATAGTTAGGTCGTTGTTTTTGACCAGTGTCGATGAGATGGGTTGAAGGGCTTTTTTCTGTGCTGTAGACCTCTAAAAATATGGAATGAGAGTTGCCTGTGTCAACCTGTCCTATTGTATTTGCACCCTCCTGCCAATTGGAGCTACAGAAGAAATAAATACAGGCTGACATTGAGATTGCACTTTTCATAACAATGTGGTATTTCAACGTACAGTCAAATATATTTTATGAAACATAGTCATATTGTAGGAAGTTGAAGATAGAACTGACAAATCAAAATATGAATTGAAATTCATTATTCCTGTCCATTTGCTCCTCATCTCTGTTCTCACTCATCTTCTTGAATGGACCAGGGTTTCAATTACAGCTGAACAGCTTTACATTTTTATATATGGGCTTAGGAAACATTGAAATGATAATGGAAAATTGCCAGGAGGCCAAAAAAAGTGCACATGAGAAACATGAACACAAACGCTATGAGAAAGAAGTGCATGCAGATGGAAGATTAAAGATCACAGATGTAATTAGATGTTTTGTGCTCAATGTTGGCTATACAAACCAAAACTCAGATCGTTTGACACATTCAATCGGCCGAACAAAACCATCCACAAAGGAAAAGCTGAATTAATGGACAATTACTGTCCACAAAGGAAGAAGACATTGGGATCCAAACGAAGTGAAGGTAAACGTGATCCATTCATCCAGAGAGTTCAGCTCAAAAGTCTTTGTTTGTATTGTATATTTATTACTTTGTGAAGCAGAGTCAACACCTCCAGCTGAGTGAGAGCTCACGGGCTGACAGGTACAGCGACAGATAATTATCACAGCACAAAGACAGTGAAGGGCATCCAGGAACAGGAAAGATAGATCCTAAATGCTGTCAGCCAACAACAGCAGACCGTATCAAGAGAAAACAAAAAAGAAACAAACATTCAGGTCAGAACAAGAGGCAGTTTTTTCTTTTAAAACTGACATTATATGGGATAGAGATAATAGGAACTGCAGATGCTGGAGAATCTGAGATAACAAGGTGTAGAGCCAGACGAACACAGCAGGCCAAGCAGTATTATACGGGATATACAGGACAGAAGGAGACACATTCTGGACAAATGCAAAGTGACAAGAAACATTTTATGAAACAATGCCAGTATAAACAGGGAGGGAGGTAAAAGAGGTGGGGGAATGGCATTGCTAATCAGGGATGGTATCACAGCTGCAGAAAGGGAGGTCGTCGAGGAGGGTTTGTCTACTGAGTCAGTATGGGTGGAAGTCAGAAACAGGAAAGGAGCAGTCACCTTATTGGGAGTTTTCTATAGACCCCCCAATAGCAACAGAGACACTGAGGAACAGATTGGGAGGCAGATTTTGGGAAAGTGCAGAAGTAATAAGGTTGTTATCATGGGTGACTTCAACTTCCCTAATATCGACTGGAACCTCCTAAGTGCAAAAAGTTTGGATGGAGCAGATTTTGTCAGCTATGCCCAGGAAGGATTTCTGACTCAATATGTAGATGGGCCGACTAGAGGAGAGGCCACATTGGATTTGGTGCTTGGCAACGAACCAGACCAGGTGTCAGATCTCTCGGTGGGAGAGCATTTCGGTGATAGTGATCACAACTCCCTCACCTTTACTATTGTCATGAAGAGGGATAGGAGCAGATGGTATGTGAAAGTTTTTAATTGGGGGGAGGGGGAATTATAATGCTATTAGACAATAACTGAGCAGCATGAACAGATGTTCTCAGGGAAATGCACAACAGAAATGTGGAGGTTGTTAGGGAGCACTTGCTATGAGTGCTGGATATGTTTGTCCCACTGAGGCAAGGAAGGGATAGTAGGGTGCAGGAACCTCAGATGACCAGACATATGGAACATCTAGTCAAGAGGATAAAGGAAGCTTATTTAAGGTTGGGGAAGCAAGAATCGGACAGGGTTCTAGTAGCCAAGAAGGAACTGAAGAATGGATTTAGGAGAGCTAGAAGGGGGTATAAAAAAGCCTTGGCGGATAGAATTAAGGAAAACCCCAAGGTGTTCTATGCTTATGTGACGAACAAGAGGATGGCCAGAGTGTGGGTAGGGCCAATCAAGGACAGTGGAGGGAACTTGTGTACAGAGTCGGAGGAGGTAGGGGAGCTCCTTAATGAATACTTTGCTTCAGTATTCACCAGTGAGAGGGACCTTGTCGTTTGGGAGGACAGGGTGAAACAGGCTGATATGCTCGAACAGGTTGTTGTTAGGAAGGAGGATGTGCTAGAAATTTTGAAAAAAAAATGAAGATAGATAAGTTCCCTGGGCCAGACGGGATATACCCAAGGTTTCTATGGGAAGTGAAGGGAGAGACTGCTGTGCCTTTGGCAATGATCTTCGAGTCCTCAGATGATTGGAGGGTGGCAAATGTTATTCCCTTGTTCAAGAAAGGGAACAGGGATAATCCTGGAAATTACAGACTGGTCAGTCTTACTTCTGCGGTGGGCAAATTATTGGAAAGGATTCTGAGAGATAGCATTTATGATTATTTGGAAAAGCACAGTCTGATTAGAAATAGTCAGCATGGTTTTGTGAGCGGCAGATCATGCCTTATTGAATTCTTTGAGGATGTGACAAAACACGTTGAAGAACGTAGAGCAGTGGCTATGGTGTATAGGGATTTAAGCAAGGCATTTGATAAGGTTCCCCATGGAAGACTCATGCAGAAAGTAAGGAGGCATGGGACCAAGGGAAATTTGGCTGTCTGGATACAGAATTGGCTGTCCAATAGAAGACAGAGGGTGGTAGTAGATGGAAAGTATTCAGCCTGGAGCTCGGTGACCAGTGGTGTTCCGCAGGGACCTGTTCTGGGACCTCTGCTCTTTGTGATCTTTATAAATGACTTGGATGAGGAAGTGGAAGGGTGGAATGGTAAGTTTGCTGATGACGCAAAGGTTGGTGGATTTGTGGATAGTGTGGAGGGCTGTTGGAGGTTGGAACGGGACATTGATAGGATGCAGAGCTGGGCGAAGAAGTGGCAGATGAAATTCAACCCAGAAAAGTGTGAAGTGATTCATTTTGGAAGGTCGAATTTGAATGCAGAAAACAGGGTTAATGGCAGTGTGGAGGAACAGAGGGATCTTGGGGTCCACATCCATAGATCCTTCAAAGTTGCCACCCAAGTTGATAGGGTTGTTAAGAAAGTGTATGGTCTGATGGCTTTCATTGGCAGGGGAATTGAGTTTAAGAGCCGCGAGGTTATGCTGCAGTTCTATAAAACCTTGGTTAGAACACACTTGGTATATTGTGTTCAGTTCTGGTCACCCCATTATAGGAAGGATATGGAAGCTTTAGAGAGGGTGCAGACGAGATTTACCAGGACGCTGCCTGGAATGGAGGATAGGTCTTATGAGAAAAGGTTGAGGGAGCTAGAGCTTTTCTCATTGGAGCAAAGAAGGATAACAGGTGACTTGATAGAGGTGACTTGATAGAGGTGTACAAGGTGATCAGGCACAGATAAAATGGATAGCCAGAGACTTTTCTCCCAGGGCGGAAATGACTATTACAAAGGGGCATAATCTGGAGGAAGGTATAGGGGAGATATCAGAGGTAGGTTCTTTACTCAGACAGTGATGGGTATGTGGAATGCGCTGCCGGCAGTGGTAGTGGAGTCGGACATATTAGGGACATTTAAGCGACTCTTGGACAGGCACATGGATGATGGCAAAATGTAGGGTATGCAGGGTAGCTTGATCTTCGAATAGGATAACAGGTCGGCACAACATAGTGGGCCAAACGGCCTGCACTGTGCTGTTCTAAGTGGTCCCTTGGAACAAGCCAGAATTCTAGAAATGTATCCACTTAAGTAACAATTTGGATTAACATAGCACCTTAATAGCGTAAAATATTATCAGAAGCATTAAACAACAAAATTTGAAAAGAAACCACAAAACGAGGAAGTAGGTATTAACATAAGAATAGAAGATAACAACATAAGAAATAGGACCATTCAGCCCCTTAGGCCTGCTCTACTAGTCAGTGCGATCTTGGTTGATTTTCTACAATACATCTTCCTATAATATTCCCATATCTCTGATGTCTTTCATCACACATTAGCTGAATCTTAGGAATTTTTGCTGAGTGTCAGTAGCAACCAGTTTTTTGGAGTGATTAGTGCCATGAAGTCTGAGGGAAGATGGTAGCATAGTGGCAATGTCACTAGACATGTAATTCAGAATTCTGGGTTAACGTTTGTGGGACATGAGTTCAAATCCCACCATGGCAGATGGCAGATTTTTGAATCCAATAAGAATCTAAATAAATGAAATGCTCAGCTCATAGCATCCCGATCACTGTGAAAAATTCATCTGATTCACTTAATTCCCTTTAGGGAAGGAAATTCGCCATCCTTACCTGGTCTGGTCTGCATGGGACTCCAGACCCACAGCAATGTGGTTGACTCTTAACTTCCCTCTGGGCAATTAGAGATAGGCTATTAAAGCAGGCCCAGCCAGAGATGCCGACATCCCCTGAGTAAATGAGAAAAAAGCATCTGGACTGGTACTGGAGACTGCCCTTGACTTTCTGTGTTGGGACTCTGAGCAAAGGCTATCTCTGCTGACTGCTAATAACCATGACAAGCTTAATGGCACATTCTGGACAGATGCAAAATGTGAGCCTGGTATCTCTGGCTGAAGGGGGAAAAGCATATAAAGGCAAGGCAGAGATGCTGTGAGCAACCAGGTAGGCTAGGAGTGAATGAGTGCTGTAACAGCAAGCGTTGGGTTGGAGATGCTGACTGGTCCAGTCCATGAGCTGGACGCACGTCCCTCGGAGCACAGTGCCGTGGACGGCAATGCACCCAGTGCAACTTTAAAATGCACAGGCATCCTGTAAGTGGATCAGATACATGCCACGATGGATCCTAGAGGCTGGAACATGTTGAATGCCAATGTCCACAGACGCAGGGTGTGTGTGGCTGCTGTCCCTGGCATTTGCCCTCAGATGTTGATGTCCAGTACCCAGGATGGAGGTCATTTGGAGCAGGTTGTGAGCTGAGTTAATTGGTGCCTGCTCTAACTTCCATATTGCGAATTCTCAAAGTCAAGCCTGTTTTAAATTCAGTGTTGGGATACTGGCATCACTGGCTGGCCCGAGCATTTATTGCCCGTCCATAATTGCCCTTGAGAAGGCGGTGGTGAGCTGCCTTTTTGAACAGCAGGGTTTGCTAAGAGAGGAAATTGGGCTATTAATAAGGTGAGATGTGGCATTAATAAAACGTTTAATGAGCTATAATAGCTCATTATTGGCCATTCGTCGCTGCTGAATGAACAACTTAGCCCACCACTCCACTGATGCCAAAAGGCAAAGTGAGTTGCTTCCAACATCAAGATAGGCCTCATTGGACCTCACCTGCAAGTTTGCCACAAATCTCCACACAGCCCATGTCACTCAGACCCCTAGTAAATTCCACCCACAGAAATTGTTCATCCCAGTCTTCAACAAACTCAAAAACCCAGTTTGCACATCTGAGGCAGAGAATTCCAAAGGTTCACTACCTCCTGAGTAAAGAAATTCTTCCATACATCCTTTGGAAATGGCCTGCCCCTCATTTTGAGGATTGTGCCCCTGGCTGTCGGCCATCCCAGCAAGGTGGAAATACCCTTCATGTAATCCTGAGTGGGCAGCTAGGGGAGTTTAAGTTCAGTTCATAAAAGATCTGGAACACAAGGCTACTCACACTAATGATGACTGTGACAACTGAAAGCAATGATCTTAAAAAAAACTTGTTCACCGGAGAGTAAACGGTTGAGGGGTGACCTTACTGAGGTTTATAAAATCATGAGGGGCACGGAAAAGTGAATGACAAGGGTCTTTTCCCTAGGGAGGAGAAGTTCAGAACCTGGGAGAGGTTCATCAGTTGCAACAAAGACAGAAATTGCCGGAGAAACTCAGCAGGTCTGGCAGCATCTATGCTGAGAAGAAACATCATGGTCTCAAACTGTTAACTTTGCTTTCTCTTTTTCACTGGAGTGTAGGAAGTTGGGAGGCAACCTTATAAAAGTTTATGAAATAATGAGGGGTATAGATAGGGTTAATGACAGTTTTTTTTTCCCTGGGATGGGGGCTTTAAGACTAGGGGGCACATTAAGGAGAGAGGAGGGAAATTTAAAAAAAGACATGAGGGGCATCTTTCCTACACAGTACATTTCACTGTGGAATGAGCTTTCTGAGGAAGTGGCAGATGTGGATGCAATTACGACATTTTAAAGACATTTGGATAAGTTCATGAATAAGAAATGTTTGGAGGGATATGGGCCAGGAGCAGACAGGTGGGACTAGTTTAGCTTGGGATTATGGTTAGCATGGACTGGTTGGAACGAAGGATGCGTTACCATGTTGTTCGACTCTGACTTATGCTGCCAGACCTGCTGAGCTTCTCCAGCACTTTGTGTTTGTATCAGATCTTCATCATCGACAGTCCTGTGTTTTATTGTCATATGTTGCAAAGTGATTGAGTCACATTGGTTCTGGCAAACAAGCGCTGCAAATTCTGCCAAAAAAAATCAAAGTTCACAAAAATGGGCAAGTCCAGTCTTGTTAATATTCCAATTAACATAGTGACCTCCAATTGAAGTATAATTCAGACAAGACTGAGCCTTTGACAAACCACAAAGTATACAGATTATTTATTTAGGGTACTTGACAGATTAACTGCAGCAGTAACATTTGTTTGCCTAGTTTAGAATTTTGACTCATTTGTTAACATAGATTATAAAACTAGGTTAATCTGACCCAATTACATGTAATACATAAAAAAATTCACTGACTGAAGAAAAGCATTTATAACTTGGAACAAGCCAAAATACTTGCCAATTGTTACAAAATGAGCATGACAAATGACCATTTCACTTCCTGTTTTCCACGCTTACTTCAGGACTGGGCCAGAATGCAATGCAAAGGCTTTTTTAAAAATTATTCTTTCACAGGATTTAGCCGTCACTGGCTGTCCATCCCTAATTGTTCTCAAAGGTGGTGGCTAGATGTCTTCTTGAACTGCTGCAGACCTTGGGGTGTAGGCACACTCACAGTGCTGTTAGAGAGAGTTTTGACAATTTTGACCCAGTGGCAGTGAAGGAACAGTGATAGTTTCCAAGTCGGATGGCGTGTGGTATGAAAGGGATTTGCAAGTGATGGTGTTCACATGTTTCATCTGCCCTTGTGCTTCGAGGTGGGAGAGGTCACCGGTCTGGGAAGTGTGGACTTATTTTGATGAACGCTCTGATCAGACTGCATTGGGATTATTATGTTCTTTTCAGGGACTCCACTCAAGCATTGGCGCCTGTGAATTACAGCACAGATTAACCAGGACGATACAGGGGCTAAAAGGGTGTACTCCCTTGAGTATGGAAAATTAGGAGAGTCAACATAAGTAAAGTGTTAAAGATGATTAATAGATTAATGGAGCAGATGAAGAGAAACTATGTCTTGGTTTAGGTAAGACCAGAACAACAGGGCATGACATTCAAAGTAGAGCCAAGCCATTCGGGGTGATGTCGGGAAGATGAATTAGTAGTCCACAGAGCCAAGTGAACAAGGGCCACAGGGTCAAATCCCATCAGGCAGCCAGTTCAATTTGAACTCAATTAATAATATATCTGGAATTGAAAGCTAATTTCAGTAACAACAGCTATGAAACTACCAGCGTTTGTAAAAACCCATCTGGGGGCTGTCTTACCTAGTCTGACCTACTCATGACTCCAGATGCATGATAATGTGCTTGACTTTTAATTGCCCACGGAAATGGCCAATCAAGCCCATCAGTTCAAAGGGCACTCAGGACTGGGCAACCAAAGCTGACTGTCCCAACAATGCCCACATCCCATCAAAGATGAAGCTAAAAGCATATTGGAGATCTGGAACTGTCTACCCTCCGAAGAATTTTGTTGAGGCTACAGTCCATTCAAGATTTCAAAACAAAGATCGAAGTAATCTTAGGAGGCAGAAGTGCAAAAGCATTGAACTATCTGGAACCAACATCAACTTGGATTTATATACTGTCTTCAGGGTGAGCTTGCTACTGGATACAAAATTGGCTGGACGGTAGGAGATAGAGGGTGGTAGCAGAGGGTTGTTTTTCAGGCTGGAGGCCTGTGACCAGCGATGTTCCGCAGGGATTGGCGCTGGGACTACTGTTGGTTATCATTTATATAAACAATTTGGATGGGAATTTAGGAAGCACGGTTTGTAAGTTTGCGGATGACACCAAAATTGATTGTATTTTCGCCATTGAATATTATCTAAGATTACAAAGGGATCTTGCTCAATTGGGCCAATGGGCTAAGGAATGACAGATGGAGTTTAGTTTGGATAAATGAAAGGTATTGTATTTTGGTAAGGCAAACCAGGGTAGGGCTTGTACAGTTAATAGTAGGGCCACAGGTAGTGTTGTTGAACAGAGATCTAGGGTTTTAGGCACATAGTTCTTTGAAATTTGCATCACAGGTGGTTAATAAGGCATTTAGCATGCTTGCCTTCACTGGTCAGACCATTGAAGATGAGAGTTGGGGTGTCATGCTGAGGTTGTACAGACATCGGTGAGGCTTCTTTTGGAGCACAGTGTACAGTTCTTGTCAGCCTGTTATAGGAAGGATATTATTAAATTGGACAAGGTTCGGAAAAGACTTACTAGGATGTTGTCAGAACTGGAGGTTTTGAGCTATAAGAATAGGCTGGGACCTTTTTCACTGGAGCGTAGGAGGTTGAGGGGCGGCCTTATACAGGTATATAAAATCATGAGGGGCATTGGAAAGGTGAATAGCAAAGGTCTTTTGCTTAGGGTGGGTGAATGAAAAACTAGGGGGCATATTTTTAAGGTGAGAGGAGAAAAATTTAAAGGGGACCCAAGGAGTGTGGGTCATATGTGGAATGAACTGCCAGAGGAAATGGTAGATGCAGGCACAGTTAAAACACTTAAAAGAAATTTGGATAGGTACATGAACAGGAAAGTTTTAGGGGAATATGAGCCAAATGCAAGTGCATGGGACTCGTTTAGTTTAGGAAACTTGGTCAGCGTGGACGAGTTGGACCGAATGGTATATTTCTATGTTGTATGACTATGAGCTTTCTTGAACAAAATGTGATACTAAGGCACATGAAAAGATAATAGGTGGGATGATTGAAGCTTGATTGGGAATGTCTTTGAGAAGGTAAAAGCAGAAGAGGTGTTTATAATGAAGTAACTTCAGGCCTTAGGGAACATGGGTTTTAATCACACGTCCAAGGTTCAACAGCAGGCCATCGTTGAAGGAGTACAGAGTGCTAGGAGGGCATAGGGCTGGAAAAGTTGCAGACTGAAAGGATTTAAAAACAAGGAGGATGAAGCTTTAAAGGAAAAGCATTTAAACTGTATTCAGTGTGGTTTTCCCAGCAGCGAATTGCTCAAGTCTTTCCAGCTGACCCACAGTCCCTATCTCCTTGAACTTGGAATTTTGTCAAATACATTTTGGGAGTCTATGTTTATAGGTTTTTCAGTGACATCTTGAGCTCAATAAAGCCAAATACATTGCTCAGAAAGACATCAACCTTTTGAATACATCCAGACTGCTTTTCTTTTCATATGATGCACATAATCCTCAAATTTGTGTGAGAGGCAAAGAGAGAATGAAAGAAGAGACAAACAAGGAGAGAATTGTTTTGTACTGTCCACTCTAATCTCACATGACGTTACCTGGAATGCTACAAGGTCATAGAGTTGGACAACATGGAAGGAGACTATTTAGTCCGTCATTTATTTGAAAGGGTTATCCAATTGATCCCACTCCCCTGCTCTCTCTCTTTCTTGTAGGCTGGGGAAATCAGCATGTTTGACTGCTAACAGCATTGACCGAAGGTCAGGATGAGATTGTATTTTTGACAGAATAAGGCAGAGTGATAATGATTCCACAAACAGACAAAATTCTGAATGAGGGAGGTGAAATATACTATACCGACCGCATTCTATAAAATATGAATTTCTATCGAGAGTAGTAGATCTGGTAAGGGCTGGGGCAGTTAGATGAAGATTTACCCCCTGCATCTCCCATGAGGTAGGATAAGTAACTTTTTCTTTCAAGAATGCATCATGTAACCCTCTGAGAAAAGTGCACTCACCACCGATTTCGCCTCTTGAAGATTGTCTAAAGCCAAGTCCACTTCTGGAAGTTAACAATATAAGAACGAGACAAACTTAAAAAGCAAACACATCACAACACCTTGCAAGCTGTTATTCTGAGATTGGCAGTATAAAAATTGGAAATCAAATTGATAACTTCCATGCCAGCTGTAGTGCATATATCACAGCTACAGGCAGGAACTGGGCTGGCCTGGGCTGGGATTGTCTCATATAATATGGAGGTGCCATTATTGATGGAATTTGGTCAATTTGATTTATGAGGATTTGGTTCCCTGACTGGGTTGGAGATCAATTTTCCAGCATATTTTCCCTTATTAATTCTGTTTTCCAACAACTCCCCCCCCAACCCCATATCAGGTAATTATGGAACTTGTGGGCAAGAAAGGAGAGGGTTGGAAAGGGGGGCAATATGTTTAATCATGATATTCAGCCATCCTGAATGTGGGCCAGATTTGACAACATTATGCAACATTAAACTTGAAGTAATCAGCATGGAACTCAAAGACCTTATTATTAATGTCTTTATTTACCTTTGGCCTAATACGTAATCGTAATGGTTATTTTGATCCAGTGAAACAGATAGTATTCTAGATAAACGTAAATGTCAACTTAAAACTATATATGCAATACCTGAATTATACAAAACCAAAATACTGTGGGGGGTGCTGAAGAACAGAAAAAAGACAAAGTGCTAGAGAAGTCTATGGAGAAGAAAACAGTTAACGATAAATTCAATAGGACTCTTCTTCTGAACCATAGTTTTCATCACTATCTATCTTCAGCTTATCTTATAGAGAGGACATAGCATTTATATTATACTGAATATCAGATTACCATTCAATTACTTTCCATGCTAGAAGATATGATGAACTTACCATCAAGTCTGCTAGGATTTTCCATCCTAAGTGGGACAATTGCTCTGATGGAAGCTCCGAGTTGCCCGTTCCTACTCAATATCCGTTCCTTGCTCATGGTCTAATGAAAGAAGATTAGAAGACTGACATTCATATCTCATCTCATCATCACTCACATCCAGCTCCCAGACTTATATAAATGATAAATTACTTTGAAATCCAGTTTCTGTGGCCATTGATTGAAGTTGTTTTGTATAATGTTCTAGGATGAGCTAAAAACATTAAATTATTTTATTCCGTCAGTGGCATTGTTTGAAAAAACAATGCTGCCAAAGACATCAACTAGTACTTACCAAGCACAATCTGAATGAACAACTCAAGCCTCAGTTAAATGTCTCACTCAACAATGTACACACCCATGGCCTGTGCTCTACAATTTGTGCTGGTGACTTAACAAGCTTTCAGGATCTTTGCACTCCTACAGTTCTGACTTCTTGCACACAAACAATTCTTTTCATTTTAAACTGGCAGCCGGGGACCCAGTCATTGAGGCTCCAAGCTCTAGAAATCCCTTGCAGAATGCCTTCGCCTCGTTCTCCTCCATTAAGTTGCTCAAAACCCTAATTCAGTCCTAATAGTTCCTCTTGTAGCATGGCATCAAATTTTGACTGACAATATACCATTTGCTGTTTTATGACATTAAATATGTGATAAATATGCAAGCTGTTTTTAAATCGCAAACAGAAAAGCAAAGCAGGCATCCGAATAAAAAGTAGATTTTTACCGAGTTGAAGATAATTAAAGTAATATTCATGGGAGGCATTTCTCAAGTTTTAAACATTAGAAGTTACATTTCATTCATAGCTTTCACAATAGAGAATATATAATCACAAATTATAAAAAAGGTTGCATTGATCGGTCTAAGAGCCAGGTTTAACCAAAATTGGACACAATTGACTTGACGGTAGGAGACAGAGTGTGCCGGTAGGAGGCTGTTTTTCAGACTGGAGGCCTGTGACTAGTAGTGTCGCACAAGGATCGGTGCTGGGTCCACTCCTTTTTGTCATTTCTATAAATGATTTGGGTGTGAATAGAGGGAGGTATGCTTAAGTTTGCAGATGACACCAAAATTGGTGGTTTCGTGGACTGTAAAGAAGGCTGTCTCAGAGTACAAAGGGACTTTGATCAGATGGGCTAATGGGCTGAGGAGCAGCAGATAGAGTTCAATTAAGATAAATTTTGGTAAGGCAAACTGGGGCAGGACTTACAGTTAATGGTAGGGTCCTGGGGAGAATTATTGAACATAGAGACCTAGGGACCCAGGTAGACAGGGTGGTGAAGGCAGCATTTGGCATGCTTGCCTTCATTGGTCAGTGTATTGAGTATAGGAGTTGGGATGTCTTGTTGTGACTGGACAGGACATTGGTGCAGCCAATTTTCTAGAATACTGCGTTCCCTGCTATACGAAAGCTGCTGTTAAACTTGATGGGGTTCAGAAAAGATTTACAAGGATGTTGCCACGGTTGGAGGGTTTGAGCTACAGGGAGAGGCTGAATAGGCTGGGGCTTTTCTCCCTGGAGTGTCAGAGGCTTACAAAATTATGAGGAGCATGGATACAGTGAATAGACAAATTCTTTTTCCCAGGGTAGGGGAGTCCAAAACTCGAGGGGCATAGCCTTAAGGTGAGAGTGGAAAGATTTAAAGAGCACCTGAGGGGCAACATTTTCACGCAGAGATTGGTGTGTGTATGGAACGAGCTGCCAGAGGAAGTGGTGGAGGCTGGTACAATTACAACATTTAAAAAGGCATCTGGATTGGTATATGAATAAGAAGGGTTTGGAGGGATATAGGCAAAATGCTGGCAAATTGGACTAGATTAATTTAGGATATCTGGTCGGTGCGGACCGGTTTGACCAAAAGGTTTGTTTCCGTGCTGTAAAACTCAATGACTCCGCTGCAACATTGTATGTGGTATTGTGATGTGCCTTGCTACACTCGCAATTGCAGGTTCTATTTGCAATATGCATGTACAGTTCATGTCAAACATTCTTGGGTGCATTCAGCTCATTTGCCACAGGGTCCAGCCCTTTGATTTCAGACAGCAGGACAGCCTTAAAGAGTGGCTTTTCACCACTGAACCTTTGCAGTGGCCGTCCCAAGTTTTAATGTGTCCTTCAGCAAGTCGTCCTGAACCTTGGAGCATGACAGTCTGCAACATGAGGCCGTCAACAGCTCCATCATTAGGAGGCCAGCAAAACTTGGGCAGATCAAAGGACATCTTTCACTCAGTTGATGGTCCTCCAGCAGTAAGTTATGTTTGTTCTGGTTCTCCGTCCCTGGGATAGGGCTGTAAATCACTGAATTCTGTGTGACAGGGTGCCAGTTCCTCTATTGGACTTGAATGCAGAGTTTTCTGTTAACCTCTGTGCCACCAACTGAGCCACAGCTGACACTTGGACAGCTAGGGTAAAAAACATTCCCATCCATCACGCTGATCATAAAGGTCAGATACAGCTGAGCTTCTAGCGTCTCTCAGGATTATTAAGAATCTGAATGCTCAGATCAAAAAAAGAAATATGCAGTTAAATGCCCAACAACCCTGACTGGTCACTTAAAATTGGTTCTGTGAACTTGCTATCCCCAGGGTTGAAACAAGTTCACTTTGTAATCTGGTATGCAAAACATAACTTTGAAAATGCACCATTTTATATACGCACAGTTGGTCTGAAAAGTCATTCAAAACCACTTGACACAGTTTGTTGATTTTGCCTGGAAATGTGTCAAATTCAGGCGCATTGCTGGCTAATACATTTAACAGGGCTCATATCAGGAGACAACTCGGTTATTTTAATTATCTTCAACTCTGGATGCACATCCTTGGTTTGCCAAATCGACACTCTACACCAGCATCAACAATTTGCATTCATACAGCACCATTCACCTTGGAATAAAATCTAGCGCTAACACAGTATGCCCTTATTTTGAGGGGGTTTGAGTATGAGAGTAGGGAAGTCTTACTGTAACTGTACAAGGTGCTGGTGAGACCTCGTCTGGAGATCTGTCAGCAGATTTTGTCCCCTTATTTAAGTAAAGGTATCATTTCATTGGAGGCAGTTCAGTGGGGGTTCACTAGGCAGAGGGTAAACAGGTTGGGACTCTACTCACTGGAGTTTAGAAGAATGAGGGGGGACTTCGGTGAAACATGCAGGATTTTTAAGGGGCTTAAAGGTGTTTCCCCTCATGGGAGAGTCTAAGAGAGGAGGGCATAGTCACAGAACAAAAGGCTGCCAATTTAAGACTGAAATGAGGAGGAATTACTTTCCTCAGAGATGGAGTTTCTTTGGAACTCCTTGCCAGAGAGAACTGTGGGTGCGGTGTCTTTCTGCATATTGAAGGCTGAGATGGATAAATTCTTGATCAGTTGGGGAATCAAGGCTTATGGGGAAAATGCACGAAAGTGGATATAAGGAATGTCGGATCAGTCGTGATCCTATCGAATGGCATGGGATGCTTATTCCTCAGCCATTTGAATTTGAGGAGGTCATGAGAGCGATGTGTCCTACTTTTGTGTCATGAGTTGAGATAGATTACCTTGGATTCAAGGTCTCAAAATGTTCCAGTGGATTATTCCTCACTTCCCATACCCAGAACTGTTCCTTTGCTTGCCTAATCACAAGATAATCTGTGCCAATCCCAGAGATCAAATAGAAAACTTTAGATGCTGGCCCATTATGTAACATGCTGTCATGCAATATTACTTAATTTAAAAAGGAGCTAGAATAAAAACTTGGAACAACTAAATTCAGGGATGTGCACAGGACCAGAATTGGAAGAATGAGCATTCTCAGAGAGTTCAAGGACCGGAGGCAGTTACAAACATTGGGAAGGATGAGGGATTTGAAAGAAAAGACATGAATTTGAAAATCTAGGAAGGATCTGGAGCATATGAGGCTTGTAATAATCAAACATGCTCAGTTTACATCACGTCACATCCATGGGCTGCTAAATGCTTTGGAATACTGTGCCTGGTGTTTTTGAGCCTTTCTTCCTATCCACTTGTGCCCAGGGCATTATTGACTGCTCCCAATCACATCTGTTTGCATAACCCTGGTCACCTGACACAGGGCCAGCTCAAACAAATCGCAGACCTGCCAATGAACCAAGAAAAGTCACAGGCAGCTATAGGCCTCTTAAGTGTGGCATGAGAGATTGATACTTAAGGCACCCAATTCAGACCAACCAAAATATTCGAACTGGACTGGACAAGGAAGGGGCAGAAATTATTAAATGATTAATTATTAATATGGGGCAGCACGGTGGCTCAGTGGTTAGCACTGCTGTCTCACAGCACCAGGGACCCGGGTTTGATTCCACCCTCAGGCGACCGTCTGTGTGGAGTTTGCACATTCTCCCCGTGTCTGTGTGGGTTTCCTCCGGGTGCTCCGGTTTCCTCTCAGTCCAAAGATGTGCAGGCCAGGTGGATTGGCCATGCTAAATTGCCCATAGTGTTCAGGGATGTGTTGATTAGGTGGGTTATAGGGGGATGAGTCTGGGTGGGATGCTCTGAGGTTCGATGTGGAATTATTGGGCCGAAGGGCCCGTTTCCACACTGTAGGGATTCTATGATTCTATGAAACGCAAGGCGGTATACTTGCAATTCTTCAGTCTGCCCCACAACACCCACCGATTTCCCTGACAGTGGGGTTTCAGGGATGAGCATCACACCACACTATGATGGGAGCCTTTGCACTGCCCGACAATTACTGGAGAGATCAATGAAGTCGGGAAGATTGGGTGCTTGCTCAAAGTAGATGCAAGCTGCAGTCCAACTTTCTGCGCCCTCCCTTCTTCACTAGTGATCCAGAGATACAGTTCGTCCTCCTTTAAGCAATGTGTGCTCTTTAAAAAAATGAGTATTCCCCAGTGGAGTGGCCGAATATTAGGAATCCTTCTTAATCTTCTGCCTTTTACTTTGGATTGCTAGGCTTTTGTCACATGGTCCACATAAATGCTCAACATAGCCTCAGGAGCACATCTGGGCAGTAGGGGGTTTGGGGAAGAATCTCCCAATTATCAATTAATGAAAAAATGGGAGAGATGTAACATGGGCTGCACATTTAATTATTCACCTGTTTTATAAGATCAGGAGAAACAGAAGAGTAGTAGGTCCCTCGAGTTTGCTCCTCCATTCAATGAGATCACGACTGGCCATTACTCCATTTCTGACCTGCCCCCCCACCACCATAAATCTTGACTTCCTTGTGAATCAAAAATCTGTCCAACTCAGCCTTGAATATCTTCAATGACACAGCCTCTACTGTTTCTTGGGAAGAAAAGACTAAAAGCAAATGGAGAGATGAAATGCCTCCCCGTCCCAGTCTTAAATGTGACGTACCGTATTTTAAAGCAGTGTCCCCCAATCGTCCACAAGGGGAAAGCACTCTTTCAGCATCTACTCTGGCAATTCCCATAGCATCAAGAAACACCGTTGAACACCCTTTACAGTCCACGTAGAATTTAAATCTTCACTTCAAAAGTTTGGTGGCGCCAGATCTCAAGGTCCTGGTTTAAGATTGATCCCACAAGTGAGGCACTAGCTCTTTCTAAGCTCCTTGACCCCAAAAATCATCAGAACAATAAATATAAATGAAAATTAAGACATCATGGGTGGGGCTTTGAGGGACATATTGTTGATGCTTTGAGTTGTAGGTAATCCTCAGATTACAGAGTCCTGATTGATATGGATTTTTAAAATTATTCACTCATGGGATGTAGGCATCACTGGCTCGGCCAGCATTTAATACCCACCCCTAATTGCCTTGAGAAGACGGTGGTGAGCCACTTTCTTGAACTGCTTTCGTCCACTTGTTGTAGTTAGACCCTCCCAATGTTGTTAGGGAGCGAATTCCAGAATTTTAACCCAGCGACGCTGAAGGAACACTTGAATATTTTTTCAAGTCAAGATGATGAGTAGCTTGGAGGGGAACTTGCAGGGTGATGATATTCCCATTTATCTGCTGTCCTTGTATTCTGATCATGGGTTTGGAGGGTGCTGACTACGGATCTTTAGCAAAACTATTTATCAGATAAAACAGTTAGGATTTTCTTCCCCACAAATAATTCCATTCTCAGACATTGGCCTTGTAAAGAAAAGTCCGTCTCCATTTTAAAAACCTTGTTCACCTCAAAACTATTCACAGCCCTCTTATCTTCCAGGTATACGTCGAACTATCAAGAGAACTGCCAAGTTAAGGTTCTATTTTCAAGGCTCAAAAAATAATGTTCAGTTAGACACCAGAAAATATACAAAGCAGACTGGGAACAATAGTTCTTTCATTTTCATACATGGAGCTGCAATCAATCTCCTCAAAAGGGATAAGAGAGTAATTAAATCTACATCCTCCATTGTTACAGCACTGCACAACAGTGCACCAATACACTGAGCTTCCTGCATTCTGGAAGTTTCATGAAAGGTTCACTGAGTCCTCAAATTTAAAATGTGCAGCATTAGTTCTGGAAGTTGCTTGGAATTCAACCATAAACTCCCTTACACGCAAAAGTCTTTCAAAGTGACAATATTATTTTCCCTAGAATAACATCTTGCATTTTTGTAGTGCCTTACCCCTTGTAAAACATCCCAAGGATCTCCGTGAGCATAGTCAGACAAAAGAAATGACACATCGCAATAGACAGACACGTTTCAACGACTGACCAAATTCTTGATCAAATGGGTTCATAATAAAGAAGACAGAGGGCGAGAGCCAGATTAAACTAGCAAACTAGAAAAAAAAAACCATAAAACCAATTTATCGGGATGTTGGAAATCTGAAATGAAAATGCAAAGTGTTCAAGAAGAGTCAGTCAGTCTCGCCATAAATGTTGCCAGACCGCCGAGTGTAAGACCATAAGAAACAGGAACTAGGCCATTTGGCCCATCAAGCCTGCTCCACCATTCAATAAGATCATGGCTGATGTGACATTCCTCACGTCCACTTTTCTGTCCTTTCCCCATAACCCTTGATTCCCCAGCTGATCAAGGATCTATCCCAGCTTTAAATATATACAAGGACTCTGCATCACAGCTCACTTTGGCAAGGAGTTCCAAAAAAAAAGAAGAAATTCCCCCTCATCCCTGTATTAAATTGGTGTTTCTTATGTCTGAGACTATGCCCTTTGGTCCTAGGCTCTCCCATGAGGGGAGACATTCTGTGAGAATTTACCCAGTCAGGCCCTTAAGGATCCTATGAGTATGTTCAGCACTTTTTTTTATTATTATGCAAAGAAACACAGCTTCTATGGAGATTCAGACTCACCCATAATGCTTACAACTACTATCATACCCCAGGTTTGTATAAATGTTCACCCAGCTGAAACCAACACACCAGAATATACCAAATAAAAAAAAAAGACATTATTCCCTCTCATCCAGTGGAGGGTTTAAGTTCCACTTCAAAGACTTGAGCACATAATCTAGACTGATACATCAGTGCGATATTGAGGAAGTGCTGCATTGTCAGAGGTTGCTGACTTTACAATCAGCTGTAAAAGATCCTGTAGTCGAAGGCCAGGCAAATTTGCTAGTTGCTAGCCAATATTTATCCTTCAAGCCAATCAAATTGCAGCAGATTATCTTGTCATTACCACTTGCTGTTTGTCAGCCTTATCATGAACTTAGTGAATGACGGCCATGATGTGGTGGTGCCGGTGCTGGACTGGGGTGGACAAATTCAGAAGCCACACAACACCAGGTTATAGCCCAACATGCTGATTTGAAATCACAAGCTTTCGGAGCGCTGCTCCTTCGTCAGGTGAGGTGACTTCAAAGCAGCTCTCCAAAAGCTTGTGATTTCAAATAAGCCTGTTGGACTATAACCTGGTGTCTTGTGACTTCTTACTGAATGGTGGAGCAGCCAAAGGGGCTACTCCTGCTCCTAATTGGATTTTTGGATGTTTGGATAATTTTGCCGTGTTCAGATTGGTTGCTTCATCTCCTCTATTATGGCAGAGGCTACAGTTCAAAAGAGCATCATTCATTAAATTCCAATGTGCTTTCGTCCGAGGTTTTAGAAAATTTCAAGTCTGTCTTTCTTTGAAATTAGTTAGATATTAACAGATAGCAAATGAAGTGACATTTTATGTCAAGTAACATTATTAATTAGTACCAGATTTTAAGTGGATTGATGCTAAGCACCAGAACATTATTGTATACTGAAAAGTGTTACCTTTATGATTAATAATAGTGCATGGATTAATTCTGAACACTTCCTGGGAGGACTGTAAGGAGAGTTATAAGTTGCAAAATTAGCATTAAATTGTGGAAACCAATCTGTGAGCTAAATGACTGAAACATTTACAAGGATTTGAAACCCAAGATGGAAGTCACTGTCTTCAGTTCACTTTGGCCATCTACAACAATATGTGGGAGGACAGAGAAGCTGAATCTAAAAATGAGCTCCTTTGAAGCAGTATTTATGGTCACTGGCTGCTTTGATGTTCCTGGAGTGTTCACAAAGAAAGATGCACAACCATCCATAACGAGTTTTCATGAGCAGGATATTTTTAGGCAGTGAATTGGAAGGATATAAAAAATTAATGGGCTTTATGATTTAATGTAAGAAGTGACTCCAGCTATTATTGACAGCAACAGACAGGGCAGAGTAGATACAGATGCAAGCTGCAAATCAACTCAACTCTCTTGTGAGTTGTGGCTCTAGAATTAAAGTTCTAAGACAAACAAAACCCACACAACCATTGGTTTCAAACACCTGTTTTTGGTTAAAAAAAAACCTTCCTTGCCAACCCATTGGCACCGCCATGCCCCAATTTCAGGGTGATTCCCTTCATGAGTGTTAACCTTCAAAAGCTATTCATTCACGTCAACATATTATATACTTAGATAAATCACACAGAGCAAATGGCCATTTTTTTAAAAGCCAGCAGCTGTTTTATAATAATTACTGTAACAGATGCTGTAAAAATAGCCAATAATACGGATACAACTGACTTCTTTTAAAAGGGCTTCAAAAAAAAACTACACAAGTAAAGCAATTATCGCGAATTTATCTAACAGGAAATAAAACAGATTAACCAGCCCTGCACACAAAACGTGCTTAGCAAGTTAACAGGGAAGAAAAAGACTTTTTTTTAATATGCTGTTGAACTACTCATTAAAAAATACTTTCCAAATTTGAAAATAGATGGGGTAGTTAATACGTCATCTACATGGTACACACGTATCTACGTTCAATTATGCGCTTTTAAAATAGCAATGTAAAGCTAAATAAATTAAAATAGTTTCTGGTGATATTATGTTGGCTTTCAGCACTCTGAAAGAGAGACAGATCGAAATGTGTGGTCGATGTGACTTAGTAAACGAGAGAGTTCGCGCTCCGTGTGTTGAATCCTTACCTTTGCGGAGCAGGCAGCGACCAGATCTAGAGTCTTGCACCGAGTCTCCTGTGTGGGCACCTGCGGCTGTTACTAGTGACTTGCTGTCTTGCCCGGAGGCAGGACGATGCTCGGAGGAAGCTTACTCCCCTCCCGAGCTTGCCTTGGGCGCCACAAGTGGCGGCAAAGAAACCTTTAAAGGGACCGAGCTCAGTTTGTGGCTTTTAGCCAGCAACCTCTCCTCTTCCCGCACTCACCAGCAGAGCGGGACAAGATATGCTCACATTCAAATCACTCACATCAAACAGTCAGACACAAACAAAACTTCCCTTCCCACTTTTGTACTTTTCAATCCTTCCACTAACTCAAGCAGCAACTATTGGGCAAATAAATATACAGGAAGCAAATTCAGTCACCACGCTGGAAAGTCGAGCAATCAAATAGAGCAGAATGATTAACAAAAATGGAGAACAGAATAAGGTAACAAAGAGGTGTTTATAAACTAGTATGTTGCCATTATTTCTCACAAATACATTAATAAAGGTTTGATGTGAATAGAAATTCCATCCAAGGTATCAAACATGTCTCCAAAAAATCCTTAACTCTTCCCTTTTTAAAACCGTATTGCTAAGCCAAGGTGCCCAGTAGTCTGGGAACATTGTGGTCTTGTGACAATATCACTGGACTAATTCTGAACAAGAATCACATCAGACTCAAACGTTAAGACTGTTTCTTTTTCCACTGGCGCTGCCAGATCTACCGAGTTTCTCTTTTTTTTTAAATCCCTAAGCTAATGATAAGGATATGGGTTTGAATCACACCACCAGTAGTTCGTGGAATTTAAACTCAGTCAACACACCTGGAATTGTAAGCTAGTCTTAACTAAGTTGACCATCAAACCATCAAAACCCATTAAAGGAACAGTGCTGTCCTTGAGTCAACATGATATCACACTAGACCTACCACAATGTAGTTGACTCTTAACAGCCACTCAGTTCAAGGGCAAGAGGAATCTCCAACAAATGTTGGTTTTGCGGCAATGCCTACATCTTGTGAAAAAAATAAATAAAAGTGCTATTGACATATCTTTGGCTCAAACCCTTACTATCCCATACTCCAAACCACCTTGCCTTCCCACCCCCACCCAATCCAATGTATAAAAATTGTGAGGGGCGTAGATGGAATAAACAGGAAGAAACTTCTCCTCTTGGTGAAAGGATCAATGACCTGGGAACATGGATTTAAGGATTTCCAGAAGGCTGCTACAAGGTGCTGCACAGGACGTTGCTAAATAAATAAGACCCCATGGTGTAAGGGGCAAGGTACTGGCATGATGGAGGATTGGCGCACTGGCAGAAGGCAGAGAGTAGAGATAAATGAGTCTTTTTCAGGATGGCAGCCAGTGATTAGTGGAGTTCTGCAGGGATCAGCATTGCGATCACAACAATTCACATTATTCACCAATGATCTCAATGAAGGAACTGAGGGCATTGTTGCTAAGTTTGCAAATGTGCAGATGACACAAAGATAGGTGGAGGGACAGGTAGTGTTGAAGAAGCAGGAGGCTGCAGAAGGACTTGGAGAGCTTAGGAGAGTGGGCAAAGAGGTGGCAGATAAAAAAAATGCGGTGAAGTGTGAGGTTATGCACTTTGGTAAGAAGAATAGACACGTAGACTATTTTCTAAATAGAAAAATGCTTCAGAAATCTGAAGCACAAAGGGACTGCGGAATCCCAGTCCAGGATTCTCTTAAGGTTAACATACAGGTTCAGATGGCAGTTAGGAAGGTAAATACAATGTTGGCATTCATTTCAAGAGAGTTAGAACACAAGAGAAGAACATACTGCAGGGGGTGTCTAAGGCTCTGGTCAGTCCGCATTTGGAATATTGTGAGCAGTTTTGGATCCTGCACCTAAGGAGGGATGTGCTGGTGTAGGATAAGTTGCAGAGGAGGTTTATGAGAATGATCCCGGGGATGAAGGGCTTGTCATATGAGGAGTGGTTGAGGGCTTTGGATCTGTACTTGATGGAATTTAGAAGGATGGGGGATCTCTTCGAAACTTACTGAATACTGAGAGAGCTGGATAAAATGGACATGGACACAGTATTTCCACTAGTAGGAGAGACCAAGACTCAAGGGCACAGCCTCAGAGTGAAGGGATGACCCTTTAGAATTGAGATGAAGAGGAATCTTTTCAGCCAAAGGGTGATGAATCCGTGGAACTCATTGCCACAGAATGCTGTGGAGGCCAAGTCATTGAGTGTATTTAAGACAGAGATAGATAGGCCCTTGATTAGTGGGGGGATCAAAGGTTACAGGGAGAAGGCAGGAGAATGGGACTGGGAAACATAACAGGCATATTCAAATGGAAGTGCAAACTCGATGGGCCGAATGGCCTAATTCAGCTTCTATATCTTATGGTCTTATAGTGAGGGGCAGGGGGTTCAGAGGGGATGTAGGAAAACGTTTTTCCCCACACAGAGTGGTAGGAATCTGGAACTCACTGCCTGTAAGGTGACAGTGGTAGACACCTTAAGAGGGGTAGAGGCAGAAGCCCTCATAACATCTACAAAGTGCCGGAAATGGGATTAGAAGAGTTAGGTTTTTGACTGGGTGAAGGGCCTTGTTTTCTCTGATGTAGGCCGCTATGACTCCACTGTAGGTGTTAGAAATCCTCAGCCTGTGTAAGGAACTTCTGTGAAGAGAGAAGCAAAGTTTAACAGGTGTGTTCTTCAGATCAAGCAGAGATCAGGAATGGGACATGGCCAGCCTGTCAGCTTCCTTCATCCCACTCCTAGTGCCAGCATTCTGACTGTGATGGGTTCAGGTACAGTGAGGCTGATCATCCCCGAGAGAATGGCAGCTCAGTAAGCTCATTAAGAGACTTGAAAAAAAAAAACGAGACTAGCAGGATTTTCCAAGCAGCCTCCAGAGTCCCAATGTGGCACGGATCCAAATTAATTCAGAGATTTTAGAGGGGCACCATTCTGCAAACTGCTGTGCCAGTAGATAGGCCGATGGTCCTCTCTGATAATGCCATTGCAGCTGGAAGTGACAATCCAGACGTGATTAACCACCCTCCCCCTTTAGATCTCGAAGGTAATGGTTAGATTGCGTTATGCTTATTCATTAAAGGCTTTCAAAAGCAACTGGGGAGGCAGCCTCTTTTTGATAAACCCTCTCTGTCTTTTAGCTTCTACTACAACAGTGAGATTGAGACTGCAAGGCCTCTGTTGTCCTTACAGGTTCGAGAGCCTGTCACTATTATGAATTGGACCCATGTCAATGTCACATTCAAATTCCCAAAGAATTACTGTATTCCCTATCTTCACTTTCAAGCAAAGAAACATTCCTGGTTCCAGTTCCCTCCCTGTGAAGCACCCAGCCTGTTAGGTTCTTTCCATTCTGATTAAAAACCTGAGGAAAGGTTATTGATCTCGAACGTTAAATCTGTCTCTCACTCCACAGATGCTGCCTGACCTGCTGAGTGCTTTTAGGACTATTGGTTTTTATTTCCCATTAATCATAGGATCTTTACAGTGAGGAAGAAGGCCATTTGGCCCATCAAGTCCATACTGACCCTCTGAAGGGCATCCCACCCAGATCCACATCCTATCCCTGCATTTCCCCTGGCTAATCCACCTAGCCTGCACACTGCAGGCAATTGAGCATGGCCAATCCATCTAACCTGCACATCTTTCGACCGTGGGAGACAACTGGAGCATCTGGGGAAACCCAGGTAGGCACAGGGAAAATTTGTAAACTCCACAATTACAGTCACCCAAGGGTGGAATCAAACCCGGGCCCTTGGCACTGTGAGGTAGCAATGCTAACCACTGAGCCACCATGCCTCCTCAACAAATCTCACTGCAATTTCAGTCCTCAGATCAGCTCTCAACATCACAAAATCACCACAGAGGTCTACTAAATCCACTATAAAAAGCTAACCCAATTATGGCATATAACCATTTGCTTAATATTGTGGTTGTTAATTTGTGTTGAACAATAATTGTTGTTAAAAACCCACCTGGTCATTTCTGCCCTTTGGGGAAGAAATTTGTATTCCTTCCCTGATCTGGCCTACATGTGACTCCAGACTCATTGAAATGTGGTTGGCCCTTAACTGCCCTCTCAGCAATGAACGTTAGCCTAGCTTGTGATGCCTACATCCCATGAATGAATAAAAAAGTCACAATGTCCATTTGCTCCATAGCCCTTGCTTCTACGAGTCAGCACAAATTTATCAACCTCAATTTTAAGCAAATGAGAAGTATCGTCCAACTTCCCCAAAGAGGAGTGGACCCTTAATGACACCCTGGAATTTCCAGTTGGTAAAACTTTCAAATGCCAAACCTACTTTGGAAGTAATGATGTATTCAGCCCTGCCCATTGGTCACAGAATGGTTCCAATGAACTGAATGCAAGGTCACCTGCATTCATATTAAAGAGTTAAACCTGGGAAACCATACAGAAAGAGATCTTCCCCAGCAACTTGGCTTAACCTGGATCTACATTTGAAAGATGTCGCTGGATACAGGAGCTCATTGCCCAGTAAGTCATTCGAATTGTTGGCCTTAAATCCTTTCCAAATGTTAGCATCCTTCTTTAATCTCCCTTTTTTGCCTTTGCACATATTGGTCAATCGTTGAACATTTTGTTTCAGCAACGACAGCCTGCTTAAAAGGGGAAACTGTCTGCAAAGAATTGTTGAGCTGGTGTTGATGGCCTTTCAGCAATATAGATGGTCAATTGATTAAGGTGCAGCTGCAATGATCTGCAAAGAAGCCAAAGGAATCACAACAAGAGATTAGTGATGGAGAGGTAAACAAACCAAAGGGCAGTTGTGCTTTGCCAAAGCTGGACTGTAACTCAGCCCTAGGCATTTAGCATGTGGAAATTTCCAGCCCAGAGTAACAGATGCTTCCCATGTATTTAATGTGATTAATTGTGTCTGGCAAAAAAAAACTATAGACCTTGCTAAAAAATACCTTAATTGTTGTGGTGCATGAAGCAGGCAACAAGAAGATTACATCCAGTACAGCTCCTACGGAGCGAGCCAAGCTGTAAATATCCTTCTAAAGTCAAAAATGTACAAAGTGTTATTGTTAAGGCCACATTGTTTTTTCTTCCCACTATGCTCTGGCATATTCTATTCTAGAATACTAGTAGGTCTTCCAAGGCTCTGCTCATAGTAAGTGACAGACCTGTCTCAAAACCTTTTACAGACATCACAATGGATACTCACAAACTTCTTACAGGACAATACAAGATGAATGTGGATCACATCCTTCCCCCAGCTGGTGAGTCTACAAGTAGAGAATACATCCTCAGAATAAGAGGTATGCAACTCAAGAATGAGGAAAGGAGGAATTTTTCCATTCAGAGAATGAGGAATCATTGGAATTCTCTATCCCTGGGGGCTGTGGAAGCTCAATTATTGAACAGGTTCAAAATAGAAATTGATGGATTACTAGATTCTAATGACGTCAAGGAATATGATCATAGTGGAAAAAAAATGTGTAGACTTAGAAGATAAGTTTCTGCTGCCGTATAAACACAGTTTATTATTGCTCTCAAGCATTCCCTTATGGTAGGCACAGGACAGTGTAGGTGAATAGAAAAAGAAAAGATTCCTGTTCCCTCTTGTTTTATCCTTTTGGTTCTAGCTCAAAGGAATCAGGGCCCTTTCAATATTAGGTTGAATAACTCTTCAAAATTCTGAGGGGTAACAAAGATTTGATTTTTTGAAAAGCATTGGAAAGGAACAGAAACATCTTAAAATTAACTATTCATTCTTTGCAATAGTTTCACTAATTACATGTAATAACTAGGCATTTCAAAAAATCCTGTGTTGAGCTAAAGATCATCCCCTGATAATGCTGCACATAATTTCACACTGTTGGCTGTTTTCATCATCTTGTACTAGAAAGACTGGCAAATTTCTGGTGTAACTGTTCAATTGAACCTACAAGAACTATCTTACCAAATAAGTAGCATGAGACATTATCCATCTGAAATAACTGCACAGCAGCCTGTATCCTGTCACCAAGTCATCCTTTATTTACATGGGCTGTGACCAGCCAGCTCAGAGCCAATCCCTAGAATGAGGAGACTCTCTTAACCTCCTCTTTATATCTGTCAGCCAGATTGGCTCAGGTTAATGGTCCCATTTAGGGATCTCATGAGGGATAGGAGTGATGACATGATCAACTATCACTCATTTCAATACACAGGGACACCAATTCGACTGGGACAACATAGCCATCCTAGGACAAGCCAAGCAAAGACACGCACGAGACTTCCTGGAGGCCTGGCACTCAAACTGGAATTCCATTAACAAAAATGTAGAACTGTATCCCATAAACCAACCACTAAGAAACAAATCAGGAAATGATGCCATCCACCCCAGCAAACCGAGACATAAATAGCAAATGGGACAGAACACCGATGCTTCACTGGAGGCGCACTGATGGTATTACCTAGTACGGTGATGAAACGTCTGCAAACAAACTTATCAGTTCAGCAAGCAGGTCAACAACCACACTTATGGAAGTATTTAACATCAGCAACATCAATCCTAATAAATAACACTACACAACAACTTGCAACTTCCAAAAGAATAACACTTGTAAAAATGCGTCAAACTATTTAGTAGATTCTGAGGCTTTTGTGAAACAGTCCAGGCTATGTGGGAGGAGGTAGACTCTTCAGGAGAGCCAACAGTCTTTAACTTTTTGAGCTTGTGCCTGATTTTCCTACATGCAAAATCCTTGGGCCAATGCCTACATCTGATGTGTCCGTTGCTCCAAGGGTGTTGGAAATTGGTTCCACATTGTTGCCTCAAGGGGTTGTGGGCCCACAGGGACAGATAGCCACCTCATGTGATGGAGCAGCTGCTGGCTGCACACTAGGGAATCATCCTCAGTGATTCTGAAGAATCTGTGCATTGAGCACCAAGTCTTGCGGGATATGATGTGTACAAGGAGATGATCACTGGAGATTGCTCCCTTCCTGCTGGCCAGCAGCAATCTCTTCATGGGCAGAATGGTCTCCACAAGGAAGGGCAGTGATGTCAACTGCAGGAGGCATTTCTTGTGGCAAGTGCGTCACTTGCTAGGAGACCAGCTGGCAGAGGATTTCCAGCTGCTTCCTGACTGTCACAGAGAGGAAAGTAACTTGGTGGCTGAATGATTTCCCAGATTTCACAGGCACTCGAGATGCTCCTCTGTTGACACCTTTCTTGCTGTTTGACTCTTGCAGTCTTATTTCTAGTCTTCCACACACCAGTCCAGGTTTTCAACCCTTACTTACAAGCCAGGTATTCATCTCACTCTCCTGTCAATGAGATCTCATTCACTGATGCAGGGTCAGATTCCAGACTGCAAGGGTCCTATCAATTGTCTCATAAGCAACTGCCTGATAGAGTTGGAGGGGGGGAGGTTAGAGAGAGAGGGAGACAGCGAGAGAGAAAGTGTAGACTCATGTGTCTCTCACAAAGAGGCTAGAGGAATTGGGAGACAGAAATGACAGTTGGTTCCCAGAGGGATACAGGAAAGTTGGTCACAGTTAGGCACCCCTATCACACCAGCACCCCCATGATGGGGCATGGGGACAGCATTTACAGTGCCACTTTGCCACACTTCTTCCCTCTCCTCCCATTGTAGATATTCTCCTCTTCATCCTTCTGGTCCTCTCATTTCTCCTATTCCTCCTGCTCAGCCTCAGTGTCCTGGGATTGACCTGTGAGAAGAACAAAAGGTTACAATAATGCACAGCACATAGCAGTCAGTTTCACATTTGTTGCACAACATGGAAAAAGGCAATTCATTCCAACTATTGCCCTACTTAAATGGAGAGGGGCACAAAGGCATCTGCCTTTGCTGGCAAATGAACTACAAAAGCGTTAGTGCACAGACACAACATGTGATTAGGAAGGCAAATGGAATGTTGTCCTTTATTGCAAAGGGGATGGAATATAAAACTAAGGATGTTTTACTGCAGCTATATTAAAACATTGGTGAGGCCACATCTATATACAGTTTTGTTCTCCTTATTTAAGAAAGTGTATAGATCTGTCAGAATCAGTTCAGAGAAGGTTCACTTGATTGAAAACTGGGATTTGATAAGGAAAGTTTGGACAAGGTGGACCTGATCCATTGGAGTTTAGGAGAATGAGAGTTGATATTATTGAAACATGTCGGATCCCGAGGGAGTTGACAGGATGGAAGCGGAAAGGATGTTTTCCCTCAGGGGAGACACTGGAATTAGGGGACAGAGCTTAAAGTGTCTCCCATTGAAGATGGTCGTGAGCAGGAATGTTTATTCTCAGAGTCTTTGGTCTTTGGAATGATCTTCCTTCTTCCCCAAGATGCTTTTAAGGCAGAGCGGGTAGATTCTTGACTAACAGGGGTGTCAATGGTTATCTGGGCTGGCAGTTTTGTGAATTTTAGGCCACAATCAGGTCATTAATAAGTGGCAGACAGACAAAAGGAGCTGAATGGCCTATGCCTGCACCAAATTTGTATATTTGTATTTTTTTATTTGTTCAAAGGGGGTCAGCTTCACTGGCCAACATTTATTGCTGACCCTCAAATGCCCTCAGAAAGGTGGTGGTCAGCCACTTTCTTGAGACACTGCAGTCTTGGTAAACCTATTAATGCTGTTAGACAGAGAGGACCATAATTTTGATCCGGCAAGTGGTGATATAGTTCCAAGGCAAGATGGTGTGTGGCTTATATTGTGTAATATATTCCAGCCAGTATACAGTATACTATTAAGAGACACGCTCATTATGTCATCACCATATCATGTCATATGACCTAATGATATAGAGGTCTTAAATTCTATCATTTGAAGATTGGCATGCTCAGTCCCCAAAGCCTGTCCACCATCTACAAGGCACAAGTCAGGGATGTGGTGGAATCCTCCCCAGTTGCCTGGATGAGTGTAGCTCCAACAACATTTAAGAAACTGACACCACCAGGAAAAAGCAGCCCACTTGACAGGTACTCCATCCACAAGCACCCACTCCCTCCACCACTGATGCTCACCTTACCTCTGGAGTTCAGCTGTTTTGTCTATATTTGGGTAAAGTCTGTAATGAGGTCAGAAGCCAAATGCAACCACAACAAAGTGTTGATGACTAAATTATTTCTTTGTGATTGCTGCTTGACAGCACTGTCAATTATCCCCTTCGTCACTTTATTGATGATCTAGAATAGATCGACGGGTTACTAATCTGGGTTGGATTGTATTTGTTCTGATTTTTATGCACAGAATGTACCGTGACAATTTTCCACATTTTGCGGTAGTAACCACAGTTGTAGCTGTACTGGAGCAGCTTGGCTAGGTGCACAGCTAGGTCTTGAGCACAAATCTTCAGAACTTGTTACAGGACTGTTGTCAGGGCCTATAGCCTTTGCAGTGTTGAGTACCTTCAGCTTTATCTTGATTATCACCAAGAGCGAATCAAATTGGATGAAGACTGGCCTCTGTGATGCTGGGAACCTCAGGAGAAGGGCAAGATAAATCATCCACTTGGCATTTGATGATTGTAAATGCTTCTGTCTTGTCGTTCACAGCATTAGCATATTCCTGTTATAATTTTCTTTCCTGGGCCTGCTAGAAAATTATGGTTTTCAAATTGCAGCCTGTGGATCACATACGTTTCACAAATATCCCCCATTACGTTGAAGCTGTGTGGCTGAAAGGTAAACCAAGAAACATTGACATTCATAGATTTGGCTCCAACCATGTGAGAAGTGACAGCAGCTGCATTGTGAAAACCTTTGGACAGTAGGAGCCTATCCTTATGGTCCTTTATGGATGGGGATCCCTGCCCCCAAACTGCACCCACATTCAATGAGAAATGTTAACTGGCTCTGTGAAGAGAAAACGGGTAGGCCCTGCCTTAGAAACATAGAAGATAGGAGCAGGAGTAGGCCATTCAACCCCTCGAGCCAGCTCTGCCATTCATTGTGATCATGGCTGATCATTAAACTTAATACCCTCATCCAGCCTTCCCCCATGTCCCTTGATCCCTTCAGTGGCAACATCAATATGTATCTCCTCCTTGAAAATATTGATCTCCATGAAAAGCGTTGTTAAATACATGAGGCTTGTTTTCAAGCGTTGAAACTTCAGTTAAAAATAAGCTGTCAAATTCATTAGAGGAGAAAGGATGCCTCCCACAGCCCACTTAATTACATTCTTACTTTTGGACACTTTTTTTTTAAATTACATGAACAACAATCAGTCTAACCTTCCCTTCAAAAAGGTTCTTTTTGTACTCTTGATAAAAGGTAATGACTGAAGCTCTGAAAATGTTGAACTTCTTTGCCTTGGTCAAGGCATTATACATTTTCCTTGCATTAGCCTCCTGTCAACGGGAGGGTAACTAGACATGAAGGGTTCCCCTACCTTTATCCATGTTAATCTGGGGGAAGCACTTGCCCCTACAGTCCCCAGCAGCCGCTCACACATCTTCTCCCCTTTCATCTAGGATGCTCGGCAGATCCTCTCCCAGAACACTTTTTTTAAAAAGATTTATCCTCAGACATATTTTTTTCTGGAAAAATACCAAGACAAAATATGTTTTTGATTTTTTTTTGGAAGTATCATTAACTTTGAAAGTTGATTTAATCACCTAGAATTTGTAGAAGCGCGGCATCACCCCATGCTCCAATTGTTCGCATTAATTTCCCCCTCAGTTTGAATGATGTGTTGTGCTGAAAATTATGAGAGCAACAGAGCATCTGGGATCCTGCCTGGTGAACAATGGGAGAAATGATGTAATCTTCTCATTTAATCGGATTTAAACACAGAGCAAGAAACAGGCGAAGGACGGAGAAGGAAATTTGGGTCAATTAGAGATTTATCAGATTCAAAACAAGAGAGAAAGAACAATACATTTTGTTAAGCAATGTATTAAGGGATATGGGTAAAAGGCAAGTAAATGGAGTTAGGCCACAGATCAGCCATGATCACGTTGAATGCAGAACAGGCTGAAAGGGCTGAATGGCCGACTCCTGCTCCTACATTTCTAGATTGCCTTATGGTGGAGCCAAGGGGTGTGGGAGGGAAAAATAAGAAACAGGAAAGAAAAGTTAGAAAATGTTTACTGAATTTCAAGGAACAATTTAGGAGGTGCAGAAATGACTGCAATTCTTCAACTTCTGTTCCGGAATGGCTGAGTGAAATGCCAGGACCAGGAAATGACAGACTTGAATTTATATTTTCATGACCCCACTATCAAACTCAAAGCAGGGTTCAAGAAGCAGAGCCAGGTGAAAAAAAAAAACACTTACACACTGAGTAGTTCGATGTTGGATGCAACGCCTGGAAATATGGCTCAGACAGGTCCAATTGAGCCATCTGAGAAGAAATCGGATAATTATTTGAATATAAACAAGGCACAGAGTAGGCTGGAGAATGGCATGAAGTCATAATGTTCATTCACAGGGACACAAATTAGCAGAATGACTTTCTGCACTGCAACAATTGTGGGATTCTGTGATTCTTGACAAACAAATAAGTTATTTAAAAAATGTAGACACTGTTGTAATTTCAACAAGGCAAATAAGTAACCGTTCAAAGTTTTTTTCAAAGTCCAGGTCAAGCTTGCTCAATTGTAATGCTAAGCGTTGGGGAGCAAACTATGCTCTGACCTGAGGCCAATTGCATATCAGAATGTATCTCTTCCTCGCCCTAAATTGTTAGTTTATTATTTTAGTTTCCACTATTTAACAAATATATGTATTATACTCTTTGGTGTAGAATTTTCTGCAAAAATAACAATGGCCCGAGTGTCAACTACGAGTGTCACAACAATCCTGAGTCAGTATCTGTTTTCAGCTTTTTAAATAGTCCCACGTATTTGGTCAGGGGTGGGTGGGGGCTTGGTGGTGAATGCAAGTCGAGGAGATCTCTCTAATTCGTCATTTATTAAAGTGCAACTTGAAGAGGAAAGACAAGCCAGCAATTTTGCGACGCAATGTTAACAGTGCGTGTCGTCCCTGAGAAGTTATTTTACTGACTGAGAGAAGTTTGAGCCCCTCTGTGTTGTCAAATTTGTTGGGGGAACCGAACAATAAACAAAAGCAAAAAACAGAAATTGCTGGAAAATCTCAGCAGGTCTGGCAGCATCTGTGGAGAGAAATCATAGTTAACGTTTCACGTCGAGTGACTTCTTCAGAACCTAGGTTAACTGATTTCTCTCCACAGATGCTGCCAGACGTGCTGAGCTTTTCCAGCAATTTGAGATAACAAGCATGGGGCTGGATGAACACAGCAGGTCAAGCAGCA
>JAHRHZ010000036.1:1635358-1650445 GCA_024137785.1 Ginglymostoma cirratum
CAGCATCTGCAGTACCTTTTATCTCTTTTCCAGCAATTTGTTTGTTTTACAGCAAGCGCAGTTCTTTCGGTTTTTTTTTAAAAAATGCACTCTCTTGCAAAATTCCGGGCAGTTGACTTGAGGACAGAAAAAGTCCTGAAATAGTTCGATCACTGGTCCCAATTTCAACGGGATTGACCATTTTTAGCAGCCACAATACAGCGAGATTATTTCCATTGGAACAATGTGGACTGCAGGTGGCATGGTTGCTTCAGAAAGAAAACCTTCCAAAAACTTTTCCCTTTTCTCTTACCCGCCACAACACGCAATGATGAGTGGCGATCTTGCATTTCAAGAAACGATAAAAATAGAAAGAATAATCATCAGTGGGGTCTAGAGGAGGGGTGGGTTGATCGTATCCGGGTGGGTGCTACCTCGCTCGCTCTGTCTCAAAGCAGGAACCAGAGTAAATCGCCCGCGGCTTCCCACTGCCGGTGCCGGTACTGGGAGGGTCTGGGGAAGCAGATGGAGAGAGCTGGTTCTCCCCCGTTCACTTCTGCTCCTCTACTGGGTACATCGCGGAGACTCGGGGCTTCTGACTGTGGCAGGTCTCGACCCGGAAACATTGTATCCGATTGATTGTCTGTTTGGAAACATTTTTGCAAATAAAAAGTTTTTTTTCGGTGGTGGGGGGAGGAGACTTGGAGTCACCTGCCGGCGAAGATGTACAGTAAGTACAAAAAAGTTTCTTTAAAACTTTTTAAAAGCCCTCTCCCGTGAAGAAAACCTAAAACAAGTTTGATGAATGACCAAAAAGTGTTACATTTCTGCTCCCTCAACCCCCATCCCTGAAACCGCGGCACCAGGGAATCGTCAATTTGAATTTATTTTTGTTTTTAACTTTGGATTATTTAGCTGTTACTTTTATTTTACTTTTAATTTTCTTTTATGTAGGACTATGTTTATGTTTTTTTTTTGTTCTTCGTCCCGCACTTTATTTTCGGGTATCGAGGCCTCGCATCAGACCTGGGCCCCCAGTAAGAATCCGAGCCGTAGGAGGCGAGGCGGCGGCGGCCAGCCGTTCCAGATTTGTGACCTTGATAAAAGATTTGTCTTCTGAGGCTCAATCGAACCAAAGGGGTCAGGGTCTTTCCTCTGTGATATTGGGCTTTAGTTATAAAAGGAGGAAAGTTGCGGGAAATACAGGATAAGTTACCCTGTTTGATCAACGTTGTTGACCCTGAATTGCTGACAGGAGGAAATGAACAGCATCCATTAACAGCAGTTGATGTTAAAAGTATTTTAAATTTGAATCTAGTACCTGTATAGCCTGTGAGCCTCACTCCTTTTTAAAATATTCCCTGTGTTGTATTATCATGCTTAAAGTGGCCTATTTGAGCTGGCAAATGGTTTCACATTTGTTTACATAAATAATAGACACCAGGGACTCATTGTTTACTTGCAATTTTCTCTTGTGGTTTCATATCAACTGGGCAACAAGTTAAAAGCTTTATTCCCTGTGTTTAAAATCATCCAAGCAGTTTGC
This sequence comes from Ginglymostoma cirratum, assembly GCA_024137785.1. Classification (NCBI taxonomy): domain Eukaryota; kingdom Metazoa; phylum Chordata; class Chondrichthyes; order Orectolobiformes; family Ginglymostomatidae; genus Ginglymostoma; species Ginglymostoma cirratum. The sequence continues at coordinate 1,636,884 of JAHRHZ010000036.1, forward strand.
AGGTCCACTTCAGAACTTATTTTCTGAGATAAGAGATGTTGCTCTCTTTACTGAAATTCTTTTTACAAAAGGGCCACTGGTATGGGGGGGATGATGGTGAACCTGATTCTGAGAGTATATTTAAGACCTTCATGTTCTATGGGTAGAGAACAGTGTGTATCAGCCTGTAAGCTTGGCACTGTTGCCTTAAGCAGCTCAGCATGGTTATGGAGATTGAATTGCACCCTGTAGCACAGTCGGTCAGGGATTGATGATGCAATTGATTCTGTCCAAAAGATGAAGGAACAGAACTAGGCCATTCAGCCTATCAAGTCTGTTCCACCATTCCTTGAGATCATAGCTGATCTAATAATCCTCACTATCTTGCTTTTTCCTGATAACCTTTGATTCCCTTACTCTCTTCCATCCTCTTCCGTTGGGCAGAAGATATAAAAGGTTGAATGCATGCACGAGCAGATTTAAGAAGAACTTCTTCCCCAATGTTATCAGACTTTTAAACGGCCCTCTCTCTCTGCACCTTCTCTGCGGCTGATACACTTTGTATGGTATGATCTGCCTGTAGAGCACACAAAACACTTTTCACTGTATCTCAGTACATGTGACAACAATAAATCAAATCAAATCTGTTAATCTTGGCATTGAATATACTTTACAACCCAGGCTCCAATATGTTTTGCAGTGAACAGTTTCTCAGATTCACTAATCATAAAAGTCATAGAAAAACAAATCTCGTCCATGCCGACCAGATATCATAGATAAATCTAGTGTCATTTGCTAGCATTTGGCCCATATTCCTGTAAATGCTTCATATTCATGTTGCCATCCAGATGGCTTTTAAATGCTGTAATTGTACCAGCCTCCTCCACTTCCTCTGGCAGCTCGTTCCATACACACACCACTCTCTGCATGAAAAAGTTGCCCCTTAGGTCCCTTTTAAATCTTACTCCATTCACCTTAAACCTATGCTCTCTAGTTTTGGACTCCTCTACCCTAACAAAAAGACCTTGTCTATTTACTCTATCCATGCCCCTCAGAAATTCCTTCTTATCTCTGTCCTAAACTTGTGAACCCACAGTCTGAGATTATGCTGTTGTGATTCTCCCACAAAGGGAAACAGTTCAGTGCATCTACCCTATCAAGTCCAGTAAGAATCTTGTATATTTCAATAAGATCACATCGTTCTTTTAAATTCCAATGAGTACAGGCCCAACTTGCTCAACCTCTCATCATAAAATAGTCCCTCCATACTTCTAACCAGCCTAGTGAATCTTCTCTGGATTGCCTCTATTCCAACAATAACTTTCCTTAGATAAGGAACCCAGAATTCCAGTATTCCAGTTGTGCTGTGACAAGTACATTGTATAGTTTTAGCAAAGCCTCCCTACTTTTATACTTCATTTCCTTTGAAATAAAGGCTGATGTTCCATTTATCAGGGGAAAATTAGTTAGTGGAGGTCGACTGAGGGGAGGACATGGGTTTCTGAGTCCCTGGGTTTGAAGATCAGAAAAAAACAGCAGAACTTGCATCCAGCTCTTCATTGTTAGCCTGTGGCCTTTATTCAGAAATGCAGATGTCCAGTTGGTGAATATCAGATCTGACGTTCTGTGATGCTTGCTTTCTAGGCTTGTACGTAAGAGGTTAAAGTTGGAGTTTGCTTGTATTTGGACATGTTCTAAAAAGTCGAACAAACTATGCTCGATAAGTTTGGTAAATAAAATTGTAGAATCAAAGCAGAGAAGTAGGCCATTCAGTCCATCATGGCTGTACTGGCTCCATTTGTGTAATATCTAGTTGAATAAAAACAAAATACTGTGGATGCTGGAAATTTGAAATGCAGACTTCAAATGCTGGAGAAACTCTCTTTTGAAGAGTCTTTGGACTCAAAATATTAGGTCTGTTTCTATCAGTATTTTCTGTTTTTAATGCCTGGTTCAAATATTACCCTTCTGTTCCCTCATAAACTTGCATTTTTCTCAAGAACCACAGCAACTTACACTTATGATGCACATTTTTTTAATAACAAAATATTCCAAGGATTAACTGAATCAATGAAAAAAAAAAGTGACAGCCAGCTGCAGAAGGACATGTTGGAAGAGATGACTAGACACTTGAATGAAAGCGTTGACCAGAGAGTAAAGTTTGTAGATGCGAACCAAAAACGATCACTTCAGCTTTCCAAGTATTTTGAGGCAATTTCTGCTCATCCAATATTGGATGCTAGGCAAACAGTGTGGGGAGGTGATAGTGTGGTCGTGTCACTACACTGGTAATCAAGAAGTTGAGCTGATGTTCTGGGACCATGCGTTTGAATCCCACTGTGGTAGATAATGAAATTTGAATTCAGTTTAATAAAAACCTGGATTGTTGCAAGCCGTGTAGCATATCCTGACCAAGATGTTGTGAAACTTGAAAGAGTTCAGAAAAGATTAATAAGGAGGGTTGGAGGGTTTGAGCAATAGGGATAGGCTGGGGCTATTTTCCATGAAGCATTGGAGGCTGAGGGGTGACCTTGCAGAGGTTCATTAAATCCTGAGGGGGTGTGGATAGGGTGAATAGTCAATGTCTTGTCCCCAGGGTAGTAAAGTCCAAAACTAGAGGGCATAGTTTTAAGGTGAGAGCAGAAAGAGTTAAAACGAACCTAAGGGGCAATTTTTATTTATAGAGGGTGGTGCATGTATGGAATGAGCTGTCAGAGGAGGTGGTGAAGGCAGCTACAGTTATAAAATTTAAAAGGCATCTGGATGGGTACATGAAGAGGAAGGGTTTAGGGGGACATGGGCAAATACTGGAAAATAGGACTAGATTAATTTAAGATATCTGGTTGGCATGGATGACTGAAGGGTCTGTTTCCTTGCTGTACATCTCTATAACTGTATGACACATCATTATAAATTTTAAATTGAAGTTTTGCAATGGAGAATCGGGGTCCACATGTCAACAAATTAGCATTCTCGTTTCTGATACTGTATAGATTATGGGTCCCTTTTAAAATTTGATGTTCTTGCGTCTGTCCGGACAAGCATAAGCTGAAAAGCCTCAAAAGCATGTTTTTATTTTTGGAGCAGCACACCGGCTCAGTGGTTAGCATTGCTGCCTTGCAGTGCCAGGGACCCAAGTTTGATTTCACCCTCTGGTGACTGTCAGTGTGGAGTTTGCACATTCTCCCTGTGTCTGGTTTCCGCCAGGTGCTCCGGTTTCCTCCCACGGTCTAAAGATTGCAAGTCAGGCGGATTAGACATGCTAAATTGCCCATAGCATCCAGGTTAGGTGCATTAGACATGGGAAATGCAGGGTTACAGGGATAGAGTAAGGGGATGGGTCTGGGTGGGATGCTCTTTGGAGGGTTGCTGTGGACTTGTTAGGCCGAATGGTCTGTTTCCACACTGTGAGGATGCTATTTCTTTTAAAACAAAAGGCAATACTTTAAAATACTTCACGCAAAGGGCACTGAAAATCTGGTATTCTCACCCATAAGGAAGTTGAGGCTAAGAAGGTGGAAGTAAATGGCGAGTTCCATAACTAAGATGGCTAGATTTTTGATGTCCATCGATATTAAGGGTTAGTGAACCGAAGTTGGTGAATAGAGTTGTGATACAGATCAGCGATAAGCTAGGAGGCTTGAGTGGCTGAGTGAGATATTGTTCAAGTCCAGAAAGCCAGTTGGCGATGGAGGATACCATTGCCAATCTTTACTCAGTTTCATACTTATTTAGAGGGCAACATTAAATGCATACCCAAGTACCGTTTTCAGTGAGAGTTTCCTTAAAAGGCATCTGGATGAGTACTGAATAGGATGGGTTTAGAGGGATATGGGCCAAATACTGGAAAATGGGATTAGATTAATTTAGGATATCTGGTTGACATGTACGAGTTGGACCTGTCCCACTTCATCAGAACCAGTTCCAAAGGAATTCTTAACTCCTTTGTGGTCTAATGCATTTCTTTTTAATCCTGCAACAGCTATTTTCATAATGGATTTAGTGCCGTGCACTCTTTGCAGAGAGTGAGGATGTAGTGGTCACACCTCTGTTATTTTACTTTCCCAGGATGATAACTTACAGGTATTTTCTAATCAACCTGTTCAAGGATGCTGTTACATGCCTCTGGGGCAGGTGGGATTTGAACCTTGGCGTCCTGGTCCAGGGGTAGGAACACTACTGCTGCAGCACAATGGGGTTCCCACTGCTAACTTTTTAATTGTTTTAATCAATCTGCTCAGATGCATTGAGGCCCATCTGGGGCTATACAGTGTGGAAATGGGCCATTTGGCCTATCGAGTCCACGCTGACCGTCCAAAGAGCATCTCATCCAGGCCCACCCTCCTTATCCAGTCCCTGTAATCCTGCATTTGTCATGGCTAATCCACCTCTCCTGCACGTTCCTGCAAACTATGGGCAATTTAGCATGGGTAATCCACCTAACCTGCACATCTTTGAACTGTGGGAGGAACTGGAGCATCTGGAGGACACAGACATCAGGGGGAGGGGAATGGGAAGGAATGTGCTGCCTCCATGCAGACAGTTGTCCAAGGTTGGAATCAGACTTGGGTCCCTGGTGCTATGAGGCAGCAGTGCAAACCACTGAGCCTCCATGCTGACCTTGAACCCAGATCTTCCAGCCCAAAGGTAGGGACACTACCACTACCACTACCACTAACACTGTGCCACAAGGCCCCTACTGGTAGCTGTCATCCTTCTACTCATTGATGAACAACACCTGTCCATGGTTTAATCTTTCCTCCTTCAGTACATTCCTCATCCTTGTTTTCAAATCCCTGCATGACTTCAGTGCTCTGTATTTCAGCAGTCTCTCCAATTTTCTCTAGCCTTACAACCATCCAAGATAACATCTATTCTTACAAAATGTGGCTTCACGAGCATCTTCAGTTTTTTTATTTGGTAAGATGTTAAGTTCTGAAATTCTCTTCCCTAAACCTTGCTGTCTTAACAGTTTTCTTTCCTCTTAAAATACTCTTTAAATCTCTCCAAACAAGTGTTTAAGGCCACCTGACCCACCATCTCCTTCTTTGGCTTGATGGTGTACTTTATTTAATTACAATGGAAAGAAACTTGGGATATTTAGATTTTAGTTTAGTATGATTTAAATTGTTCCCTCAGCAAATTTTGCGGGAGATTTTAATGAAGAATAATTGTGTACATGTGACTACAAAATCCCCTTATGCTTGTCGTGTATAAATGGGAGGGGGAAGATAAATGTATCTCTAAATGACTCATTGTGGTCCAATGTATCTTTTTCTTTTACCCTGCAGTAGCTATTATCATGGTGGATTTAGTTCTGTGCACTTTTTGCAGAGAGTGAAGATGAGGTGGTCACACCCTGGGACATAAGGAAGTCACAGTCTGGTGATAAGCATTTCAGCATTTCATGTTCAAAGTCTGTACATTAAGCTGCAATCAAATGCTTTCACCTCTCCAAGCATTTCTTGTGTGCAGGGAACAAGGTCACACTTTTATGTAGATAGATAAACAAACAACTGCAAGCAGCAAAGCCACACAAAAAGCAAGGTGTTAAATGAGCGGTTTGTCTTTTTTTAAAGTGATGTTTGATATCTAAATGTTGATTGGGAAACTGAGAGGACTCCCTTGCTTTTGTTGGTGCCACAAGATATTTTACCTGGGAAAGATGGCACTTCTGACTGCATGGTGTTAAAGTGTCAAACGTTGTTATGTTTAATCACCCTGTTCAGACTTGTTATGACACACCTTTGGAGCAGCTGAGACTTGAACCCACACCTCTGGCCTAGATGTTGGAGCACTGTCACTGCACCACCCAGATCAATGATGTCCAATACTTTGAAACAGTTGCTCTGTGCATGTCCACTTGTATTTATACCTAAGTATAATAATTTGTTGTGACCACAGTTGGCTGCCTATTTAATAATTTTATGATGTTTCAATTGGATTGCTTCATTCTTGAAAAATCTGTGGAATATAGGATCAGTTTACTTATTATCTCCCTGTACACTAATCGCCACATCCCAGAAATTAGTCCAGCTTAGTCAAAGGCCTGTTGTCGGTGTTTTGATTGCACACCCAAGAGTCTCCATTGCGTCTAAAAGCTGAAAAGTTTATTTCAATTTTGAACACTTTGACTTGACTTTAATTACATCAACCTTCTCCAAGCTCTCTTCACCTAAACCTATTAGCCCAAATGTTTCTTTACCTCCTTTTGAGTTTATCTAGCTTCCCTCAAAATGCATCAAGAGCACTACAATGGAAATGGGAAAAAAAGAGAGAAAATATTTGTTGAGCTTTACAATAACTTTACACGTGGACACTTGGGGACGTTCATCCCCATCCTTTCTTAGGTTTGCCTGAAGACTGTACAAGATCTTGACTCTGCATGTACCATACCATTCAAATCATGAGTAGTGAATTAAAGTACCTTTAGTCTGAATTAGTTATCAATGTGCTGAAATTTCATATCTGCCATGTTTCTTGAAGGTATTGCCTTATGTTCATTCATGTTAAAATCCATCTGCCAGTATTTATTGCATCAATGTAATTGCCTTTGAAGGTAATAAACCCCCGCATTGGGCAATGAGCCATGTTGCTTCATATCCACCATTTTGTTTTCAGCTTGCTGTTCTGGTTTGTTTTGGTTCCTAATTTGAGATCAAGAAACATGTGATTGGTTATCCATTGTCCTTCCGCAGTCAATTAAAAATGGAAATAGATTTGTGTTTCTTAGCACCATTAGTGATGTCTGGGTGTCCAAAAGTACTTCACGGTCCACAAAGGACTTAAGAAAAGTCACCATTGTTGGATTATTGTAAGTAAGTGTGTTCAAGTGCCATTTGCATCGATGACATTGTCCTAGCTCAATCCTGTTCTTTTATGAAGGGTAAGAAACACGTTAAAGATTGTGTACCCAAGTTAACATTTTATTTTGCTGAACCTTGTCTTTGCAAATCCTTCTCAGCCATTCACCCGAAAGTAATTTACAATTTTGTGGAGAAGAAATGTAAGATACATGGAAGTGGGAAATCAAGAAACTATGAATCCCGAATGATTTAGTCTAATATTTGGCAGCGTGAGAAAAGGTGCATCTCATTAAAGCCTTTTGTCTTGTTCTCATCAGGATAATTTGCAAGAAATACCAATGTAAGGGGAAAACAATACATATACTATATGATTGGTTAACAAGTGACTTCAGTAGAGATACTGCCATAGCGAATGCATCAGTTGACAATGACTAATAGTTAACTGCTCTGTTTTTTGTTTTCAACCAGGCAAGTCAAATCTGATTGGTAAAGGGATTGATCTGAGAAAGGAGCCAGAAAACGGCTGTCACATTTTTTTGAGTTGAAACAGGTGCAGAGCAGGTTCTATCTGTCCACAAAGGACAGGGCCCTATGTGGTAATGTTCGCAGCTTCCAGTTCTTGCTGCCAACATTGCCTGTAATTTTTCTGTGGCAGCTTAGAAGGAACATTGCACCCAAGTGTGCCAAGTTGCAAGCCTGACTAACAATCCAAGATTGGTTGTTGATGTAATTCTTTGTACATTCTGGACAGCACTTGCAAAATTATCCTATTGAAGAATCACATCTCATGCTGCATGCTGTGTTGAGAGGTTTTGAAGCATAGGTTTGTTGGGTATGGTCAGCACCTTGGAGATTTGCTGTTTGGTACGATCTACCAACTTTGGAACATACGATCTGTACACAGTGTCCAACATAAGATGTGATTTGGCAATGGATAACATCTGCTAATTAGTTCTTATTATGTGAAGAATTATATTGGAAATTGGTAATTTAGGCTTTTAAGTAGGGCTCGCAGTGCTGGTACTCTCATATGCACTGTGAATTACAGATATGACACTTTGTTGACAGAACATGAATACATAGTGCATCAACTTCAACTCAAAATTAGGTGACAGCTGTGTTTTGGTTAATTTCTCAGGACAATACCTTAACCAATCAAAGTAAACGTGACTGGGTTAAATTTTGAATAAATCTTGGTGGTTAACTGTCAGCCGTTATGAACAGGTGCATTTTCCATAGCAATGAACACAGTCATCTCATACTATATAAATATTCTTTTCCCTTACATTGTCTTTCATTCATTAAGACACTTCACAGGACAATTCGTAAGAAAACCAAAGTTTATGCAGTCTTTATTGTTCTTGGAGCCATAGTCAAACTTCTTTTAAAGTGCTGTATCTTTGAACTTTCTCCCAGAACTCTTTCTAGGAATGTATTTCAGATTGTTGTGTTTAAGGGAAAATATTCCTCCTCTCCCCCCTGGTTCTTTTCCCAGTCATGTTAAATCTGTGTCCTTTGGATGCTGCAAGTGCAGACAGGTTTTCCTTACCTGCCTCAAAAAAAGCCTCAATTTTGAACATGTCGATCAAACCTCTCTTCGACGAAGAGTGAAGAAACACAGCTTTTCTAGCCCCCCCCCTCCAAATAATTGAATTCCATTGTCTCTGGTCCCATGTGGGTCATCTCTTCAACACCTGCTCCAAGATAGTGATGCCAAAAATTGAATGCATGATTCCATGGGACGACTGCCCAGTGGTTAATAAGGTTTAACATAAGCTCCCTTATCTTTAAATCCATATGTTGCTATTCGTAAAACCATGAATCCAGTGGGTTACAAGTCTTCTCAAATTATAATTTTATTCAGATATACTACTTGTCTTTGTTGTGCAGCTTACATTTTAACATTTGAGTGGGAGCTCTAACTTGTAATGCTTTGACACTGTAAACATGCCAATATGTTAAACCTTTCCTGAGGTGCTGTATTAGACTCCACTGTGCAATTTAATGGCGAAATGGCTTTGATGGGATCATTTTTTCTTTCTGGATGTCAACCCAAAATAAAGGTTTCCTTATTCGATGTACTGTTGTGCTTTCATAGTACGAGCAGCAAGTGATTATGTTTGATTGCTCTGCTGCTGCATTGTATTAGGCTATCTCCAAATTGTGAACCTCGTTCCTTTAACAGTACTGTGAGTGTACCTACATTGTATAGACTACAGCATTTCAAGGAAGTAGCTCAACATTTGTTCAAGGTGAATCAAGAAGGGGCAATGAATTCTGGTTTTGCCAGTGACGTTTATGAGCAAATTTTAAGAAGTAAATGAATAGTTTAATGTACGTCACTAGTGGACTTAAGTAATCTTGATTCTGAAGTAAGATGCTCAGTGTGTAGAGGCAAACTTTTGATCTAGCTTTGAGAGAGTTTCTATGGTTGAGAGTCTATTTCATGTCGAGGTCTCGGCACCAATGTTAATAGGCCATCGGAAGCCAGCTGATGATCTAATCAAGAAAATGAAGCAGTGGTAAATGTGATCATTTAAGATATGAGCAACCATGTGCTATATCTTTAAATAGCATGGGAAGCAGTATCTTTACTGTTGGAATGGATTAAGTAGTGTGTAACGAATGTGAATGTGGCACTGAATTCTCTTGCCTATCCTTGTTTATATAAAGGTATTAATCAAGAATCATGTGCATAATGGAGTTATAAATTTTAAATCACTTAGAGTCATAAAGATAAGGGCAGCACGGTGGCTCAGTGGTTAGCACAGCTGCCTCACAGCGCCAGGGACCCAGGTTCGATTCCAGCCTCGGGTGACTGTGTGTGGAGTTTGCACATTCTCCCTGTGTCTGCGTGGGTTTCCTCCGGGCGCTCCAGTTTCCTCCCACAGTCCAAAGATGTGCAGGTTAGGTGGATTGGACATGTTAAATTGCCCATAGTGTTCAGGGATGTGTAGATTAGGTGTGTTACAAGGGGACAGGCATGGGTGGGATGCTCTGAGGTTCGGTGTGGACTTGTTGGGCCGAAGGGCCTGTTTCCACACTGTAGGGATTCAATATGGATTCTAGATGTACAGCGTGGAATTTGATCGTTTTACAGGGCTAATGGTAAGATTCTTGGTAGTGTGGATGAGCAGAGAGATCTCGGTGTCCATGTGCGTAGATCCCTGAACGTTGCCACCCAGGTTGATAGGGTTGTTAGGAAGGCGTACGGTGTGTTAGGTTTTATTGATAGAGGGATTGAGTTTTGGAGCCGTGAGGTCATGTTGCAGCTGTACAAAACTCTGGTGCAGCCGCACTTGGGGTATTGCATGCAGTTCTGGTCGCCGCATTATAGGAAGGATGTGGAAGCATTGGAAAGGGTGCAGAGGAGATTTACCAGGATGTTGCCTGGTATGGAGGGTAGGCCTTGTGAGGAAAGGCTGAGGGACTTGAGGCTGTTTTCGTTGGAAGGAAGAAGATTAAGAGGTGACTTAATAGAGACATACAAGATGATCAGACGATTAGATAGGGTGGACAGCGAGAGCCTTTTTCCTCGGATGGTGACGGCTAGCACGAGGGGACATAGCTTTAAATTGAGGGGTGATAGATATAGGACAGATGTCAGAGGTAGGTTCTTTACTCGGAGAGTAGTAAAGGTGTGGAATGCCCTGCCTGCAACAGTAGTAGACTCGCCAACTTTAAGGGCATTTAAATGGTCATTGGATAAACATATGGATGATAAGGGAATAGTGTCGGTTAGATGGGCTTCAGATTGGGCACAGGTCGACGCAACATCGAGGGCCGAAGAGCCTGTACTGCGCTGTAATGTTCTGTGTTCTGTGTTCTGTGTTCTATGTTCAGTCCAACTTGTTCATGCTGACCAGATATTCTAAATAAATCGAGTCCCCTTTGCCAGCACTTGGCCCATATCCCTCTAAACCTTTCCTATTCATGTACCCATCCAATGCTTTTTAAATGTTGTAATTATACCAGCCTCCATCATGTCCTATGGTAGCTCATTCCATACATACCACCCTCTGCGTGAAAAAATTGCCCCTTAGGTCCTTTTTTAAATCTTTCTGCTCTCACCTTAAATCTATGCCCTCTTGTTTTGGACTCTCCAACTCTTAGGGTGAATAGCAAAGGTTTGTTCCCCAATCTGTGCCCCTCATGATTTTATAAGTTTCTATAAGGTCACCCCTGAGCCTCCAACTCTCCAGGGAAGCTAGCCCCAGCCTATTCAGCTTCTCTTTGTAGCTCAAACCCTCCAACCACGGGCAACATCCTTGTAAGTCTTTTCTGAACCCTTTCAAGTTTCACAACATCTTCCAAAAGTAGGGAGACCAGAAAATGAGGTGATTTACATACAGATATAGAGCAGGCAAAGGCACACTCCAGATAACATGGCAATCAAGGTCCATTTAAAGAAGTGATTGGTCATCCTGTGAATATCTTATGTAAAAGCAAGGGCTTCTATGGCATATTGGTAGTGTCCTCATCTCTGACCCTGGAGACCTGGCTTCAAGTCCCACCTAGAACAAAAACAAACATTGCTGGAAAATCTCAGCAGGTCCGCCAGCATCCATGGAGAGAAAGTGGTGTTAATGTTTTGGGTTCTGTAGAAGTGTCACTGCTGCTACCACACCCGCTGAGTTTTTAACAGCAATTTTTGTTTTGGATTTTGACTTCTAGCATCTGCAAATCTTTGATTTTCCAGGATTGTGTTTTCATATCTCTTGCTTCAAGGAGAGACAATAAATCCATCTTGTTTATCCAAATATAAGGATTTCAGCTCATGCCATTAAAAGGCAGCTTAGAGAATCTCAGTTTTTGGCTTTATCAATTTTGGAAGATTGCCTGCACCTTGTGGTCAGTTACAAAAAGAGCTAGAGGTGAAAGGGAAAGAAAAATATCGCAGCAATTTATGTTTCAGAATCAATGTCTCAAAGGGCAGTTGAAGCAGATTCAGGATAAACTTTCAGAAATGAGTTGATTCCTTACTTCAGAGGGATAAAAGTTTGTGGAAATGGGGAAAGCCCTGGGTAATAAGACTAGTTATGATAGCTTTGTCTTATAGCCAGCAAAGTGCATTGAGCTGAATGGACTCCTTTTGTGCTCTTTGGTTCCACAAGGACTGTTGAGTAACAACAAAATGTAGGTTTTCCTCTGGACTAAAGCGTTTATACGGGAGTCCCATTGCAGAGGGTCAGAAGTTTTTCGTGGGGAGTGTTCTCCAGAAAGCATTGCTGATAGTATTTCCTTTTGGATGGGGAAGCTGTTGAAGTTGACACCATACAAATTGTAGAATCGCATATTACTTTGAAATTATCTCTTGACTGGGTGAGATTGTGGACTCTGTGCATCTGTAAATTGTTCACTTGCCAGAATAAGTTGCATGACTCTCTTAATCTGGCACTTGTACACTAAGCACAGTGTTTACATAGCCTCCTGAAAGGACAATAAATGTTTTTGAATAATTTGCTGCTGTTTCTGTTCAAATTATGATATCTGGAGACTGTGTGCTGTTGCCTGTGTGTGGGATTGGTTTCAGCCAAAGAATTTGCCAACATTTAGCAACCCACCAATGACTGCTTTTTCCTGGAGAATTAACCCTTGCTTTTATTAAGAAGCAATGCTGTGGTTTTGCCATATGTTGTATTGCTGTAGTTCCGAGCTACTTTTTTTTTGTTAATAGAACTTTGCTTTCTTTGAAACAAATCAGTATGAATTGTGCCACCCCATGCCCAACTTATTGGCTGATACAATCTTGTCAACACGTTATGAACAAAATATCTGAACCAAGTTCCTAACTAATTGGTTTGGATTTCTTTGCAGCACATGCAAATGGGATGGCAATGAATGGGGCAGTGTCGTTTGAAGCAGAGATAACCAGCTGGGAAAGAGGGTGTTCGCCTCGCAATCGGTAAGTAATGCTGCCTTGTCGCATACGTGCGCGCCGCGTGTATATGTATGGGTGTATATTGGAATCACAGACTGTGATAGAAGGCTACTGATTGCAAAGCTAAGCAATTGCGTCTCTTCCTCCACTTCTGCTATAATGAGCCTGATGCTGTAAGAAGTTGAATTCAGGACAGATTTGCCTCCCCACTTCTCTTACCCAAAGACATTGACTCACTGGAACTGGCTTTTATGGTTTCTACCTTCTTGCTCCTTATCTGTCCGACTTATAATGCCTATTGAAAACCTAATCAGCAAGTTTTGACAAGTTATTTTACCATGGAGTTATTTTACCATGGCTGAAAAACCTTATTACGTTGGTTCTTGTCTAAATGTCAGCACAGAAGCTATTTTGAGAAGAAATTACTGAGTGAAATCCTGACACAAAAGTTGTGGTTTCTTTCCGTCAATCTGGATTGTAGTCACCCAGTCATGTATAATTTTGAACTCTGAAACCTCCTTTGAAGACACTACATCTGACTAGTGAAGAGAGTTACAGTAGATGAATTGGATCAGTATTAAGAAAGGAGATGTTTAGAGTTGTGAGGAGGGAAAAAGGGAAGGATTAATTGGGTAGCTCTACCAAGCAGCCAATGTAGGTATGATTGGCCAAATGACTTCCTTCAGTGCTGTATGATTTTACAACATGATTGGTGTATAACATATCCCTTTTGAAAGAAAATTCTACTTCATGATCTCTGTAGTTGAGGAGACCCTGTTCTGCATCAAAGATAATGATCAGCTACTTCTTTGTTTTATCACCATAATCTTTTAAGTCTGTAACACGGTGTTTCCTCGAAGTCATTGGAAGTTCCAGAGCTTATGGTTTGAGATGTT
>JAHRHZ010000036.1:1650845-1666291 GCA_024137785.1 Ginglymostoma cirratum
GTGCATTGGCAAAGCACTGTTAAATTTCCCTGGAGTCAGCAGAGCTGGGAGAAACTATTGAGAACTTTAAACAAAATTTATGAGAAAATATGTCAATAAGTCATGTCAATAATCAAGTAATTCCATATTGGCCAGAATTACTTTGTTCCTGGCAGACATTAATTGCTAGAAGTCTTATAAACCGTGTGCCAAAAACCTTTAGGATATCAAAAGAATGGATTACTGTATGTTCATTCATACGTAACTAAAGACATGCTGCTTTTTGTTTGCTCTATCAATGAGCAACTTGAAGGTTTCAACCCTATGAGATCCACAGCTATCTCAGTCAGTCTCATCTCTCCCTTTTACTTAATGAATTATAGATGTCTGGTGAATGTCTTCTCCCACCACCTTGCTTACCATATGCTTTGCACAATTTCCACCGTTCTCTTCCAAGGCTGTGCCAGATTCTTGAAAGATCTTTCTAATTGAGCTTTGTTATCAATGTGAACAAATTAATTTCAGATTAACACACTCCCCAAAGGTACAATATATGTCCACATCGTCTATGGACAACTTAATGATGCCCTTTCACCAATGTTTGCTTTTATGGACGCGGGACAAATTTGTTTATCTTGATAAAAATAATCACTTTTCCATCTGGTGTATTTCTGCAATCAGCATTTCCATCTGTGATCCAATGCAATGAAACATTTGAGCAGTTATGAAAACATACTGACTGTGCAATAGAAACGTTAACATGCCAATATATTACTTAATTTCTGTAGAAACTCTAACATAAATAAACATGAGTTTCTTTTGTTTGGGAATAGATCCAGTTGGGATGGCAGTATAACTAATAGTTTAGGATACAGACTTTGCCTGTGTGGCATTGCACACAGCTGAATAGAACTTAAGAAATCAGGTCTTAGTATTATGTTACTCAGTAAACATTGGTTAGTATTGGTTGCACTATTTGGATCTGATTCCATTCTCATTGTAGACTGGTTTAAAATGGTCCCTTCACCTGAGGATTTTTTTTTTGTATTCTGCTGCCCTTCATATCTCCTGTCTTTTTCATGTTTGCTTTCCTTCCTTATCCGGATTAGTCAGGCATTGACCCGATTTACTTTCTACTACTCACTCCTATTACTGAATGCGTACGTATTCCCAAGTGAACTAATCAGTTGAAAACAAAAGCTAAGTACTGTGTGTGCTGGAAGTCTGAAATAAAAAAACACATACTAGAGGAACTCAGTAGGTCTGGCAGTATCTGTGGAGAAAGAAACCAAGTTACCATTTTGAGTCTGGTATAACTCTTCTTCAGAACAAAAGCAAATCATCATGGACTCAAAACATTAGCTTTGTTTCTCTCTCCAAAGATGCTGCTAAATTTCTCTGGCACTTTTTTTTTCTTATTTATAATCAGTTGCGACCTTGGGTATGATCGTCTTCCTCCTTTTAGTACGTAATCTGTTTCTTAGGTTTGTAGGCTTTTTATAGCATGCAGTGGTTTGCATATTTTCGATTATAATTCAGCATTGTGAAGTGGTGGATTATTTTGTTATGATGTCTCTGTGCATCACGTTGTTAATGCCAGTATGTTATTAATGCCAGGTAATGCTGACTTTGCAACTGTTTTCACTGCTCCAACTATAAACAAGACAGGCTTGACTTCAGTCTTAATGCAGTGTTCCATGAATGCCTCTCCCTTCATAGCACAATAACTTGTTGTGGGAAGTGAATTTTTGTGCATCAGAGCCCTGCATTTCCATGACGCTCAACGTACCATCTAAAATTGTGGTACCCAAGTCATAATGGTGCCTTTCTCATAGGGTGGCAACTCAAATCATGTTTAAATTAAAGTTTGGATAATGGTGTGTCACTGAATATTTTAGATCAGCCTTCAGAAAAGGGGTAAAATTCTATTCTACTGAAGTGTTTTTTTTCCAGACTATGGTTTCCTGCAAAAAAAAGTTTAGATTTAGATTTAGTTCTTACTGCTGATACCAAATGATTATAGTAACATCTTATTCTGCGATGAAAAGTAAATGTTACTGCTTAGAAGTATTCAAGCAGACTTGTGCCAGATCTGCGAAACAGTTGTCCAGTTCAGTTAATATTTCATTAGAGGTGATGAGATTGTGCTCCAGTCCCCACACCCTTAAGGAAAGAAGTTCATCTCATCTCCTCCATGGCTTGACTTGCATCCCCTTTCTTCTTTCAGTTGCTGATAAACTAAGAACACACTTACACATTTTCTTCATTGTCTTCCTTTCGCAAAATAGCATTAGAAATAGGGGCAGGAATATGCTAGGAATTACTTGAACCTGAAGCAAAAACAGAAATTGCTGGAAAAGCTGAGCAGGTCTGGCAGCATCTTTGGAGAGAAATCCGGGTTCAGACGAAAGATCACTCGATCCAAAACGTTAACTACAATTTCTCTCCACAGATGCTGCCAGCTATGCTCAGCTTTTCCAGCAATTTCTGGTTTTGTTTCTGATTTACAGCATCCGTAGTTCTTTCAGTTCTTATTACTCAAGCCTGTTTGACCATTCAGAAAGGTCATGGCTGGTTTCCAATCTGAATTCCATGTTCTTGGTGACCTCACATATATCCCATGTTTCCCTTTTGCACCAAAAAATCTATAATTTCAATGACTAAGCCCCCGGGAGGAGAAAGTTGCACCAATTCACAACCCTCTGTCAAGACATTTGTCTTCAAATTAGATGTGAGTGACTGGCCTAATTGGGAGTCTAATGAAGTGAGACAAGAAGTCATCTGCTGGAAACTGCCCATCAGCATCTAATTTGAATAATTGATGCCATTTTTCAGACATTCAAAGTGGAAATCTCCACGAGTGTATTGCTGGGGTATGAACAACCAACACCATCCCCTAACTCCAACCCCCAGTTCCCTCACCAAAGAATATTTTGAGAACAATGATATTGTGTTGAAGGCATAGAATAATGTGTACACTTCTAGTGACCACATTACCTCAAGGACTGGCCTAATGGAGATCTTTTTAAATTTTGAAAGTTTTTGATAGTGAATGCAGAGAACATGTTTCCTCTTGTGGGTGGAGACACTAGAAATCCTCAATCCAATTCTAGACAAACTTCTTCACCCAAAGAGTGATGGTGATGTAACTAGGGGTGTACCACAAGGATCAATGCTAGGTCTGTATATATGAATGATTTGGATGAAGAATGTAAATGGACCAAAGCCAAGTTTATGGATGACAAAAATAAGTGGCAAGGCAAGTGGCGAGAATGACCATCTGCAAAGGGACATGGACAGGCTAAGTGAGCATGCAAAGTCTTGACAGATGGAATACAATTTGGGAAAATGAGAGTTTATACATTTTGGCAGGAAGAATAAAGGAGCTGAATATTATTTAAATGGAGAAAGACTGCAGAAAACTATAGAATGGGAGATCCTGGAGACCTTGTCCATGAATAACAAAAGGCTAGCATCAGAGTTCAGTGGGGAATAGGGAAGGCAAATGGAACACTGGTCTTTATTTCAAATGGGATGAAGTATAAATGTAGGAAGGTTTTGCTAAAACTACAAGATGCTAGTTAGACCACACCTGGAATACAGTGAACAGTTTTGGGCCCCTATATCCTAGGAAGGTTATAGTTGCATAGGAGGCAGTCCAAAGAAGGTTCGCTAGGTTGACTGGTATGGAAGGAACCTCAAATGAGGAGATGGTGAGTAGGCTGGGTCTATACTCATTGTAGTTTAGAAAAACAAGAGGTAACCGTGTTAAAACATACAAGATTCCTGGGGGACTTGATAAATGGGTTGCAGAAAGGTTGTTTCGTCTTGTGGAAGAATCTAGGACCAGAGGACATAATCTCAGAGTAATCGCGCTTCTCTCAGAGAGTTGGTGAATCTGTAAGAATTCTTTACCACACAAGGTTGTTGAGGATGGGTTATTAAGTATACTCAAGGCTTAGGTGGACAGATTTTTAAAAACCAAAAGAACTGCAGACACTAAATCAGGAACAAAAACAGAAGTTGCTGGAAAAGCTCAGCAGGTCTGGCAGCATCTATGAAGAAAGAATTGTTAAGTCTGCTTGTTTTTCGTCAGAGATGGACAGATTTTTAATCGGTAAGGGAATCGAGGGTTATGTGGAAAAGGCCGGACAGTGGGGTTGAAGATTATTTGTTTAGCCATTATCTCATTTGAATGACGGAGCTCACTTGGTGGGCTGAATGGCCTACTTCAGCGCCTAGGTCTTGTCGAATGTGGAACTTGCCACAACACGGAGTGGCTGAAGCGAACAGATGCGTTCAAGGGGAAATTGGACAAGAACATGAGGGAGAAGGGAAAGATGGTTACAACGGCAAGTTTAGAATACAAAAGCTGGGTGGACGTTCCAGCGGAACATAAATGCACTAGCATTTTACTGTTTGAACCTGCTTCTGTGCCACTGGTCTTGCATAATTCGAAGTAACGCACAATACAAAAACTGGTCTGTGCTAGTTTTTATTGCTTCCGGCAAGCCTGTTCCCATCTGATTTCTGTCTTGCCTTATTGGCATATCCGATCCGCTTCTGCCCTTGACGCTATTTGCCACAAATGCCGTCGTGGTAATTCTAAGAGGTAACTCTGCCCCCATTCGGAATCCTGCAGTACCGTACCAGCGTCTGCAACAAACTCTTCCAGTGGGGCTTAGTGCAGGACTTTTAACTTGTGATGTCTTTTTTCCCAGCCAGAAACCTGCAGCTGGAGCGCTCCTGCAGCGATCAGCCCTATTGCTGCTTCTGTTCCCACAGAATGCACGGCCAGCAGGACGACAAAAGACTGATAACAGGCTCATTAATGAATTGTGCTCGTCTGACTGAGCAGCCAGCATTCAAAGGGCTGCCAAGTGTGTTTGAGAGAGACAGGGAGAGGGGAAAGATCGAACACACACCTAGATCTTTTGAGAACCAAAGTGGCGCGAGGTTGGAAATTTTTAACGTGAATGGTCAGTTTTCTCCCCCAACTGACCTCCCGGGGAGAGGGGAGGGGGGGGGGATTTATTCCAGATGGTGTCAGGCATAGCGAGGTGCGGCTGCTTTTATTTATTCACTCCGTCTCAAGCTGGATGTGTTGCTGTACATTGTGAGTGTGCGAGTGGGTGGGCTAACAGCTGGGGGCAACTGCGAGAGCCGAAACCAACTGATTAATTGCACTGACTGCTATAGAAGGCACAAAAGCTGATGGCTTTGTTTCCTAGCGATGAGAGTCAGAGATTAGCAGCAAGGAGGATATGCTCAAGGTAAGGGAGCAATCAACTGCAGCGTATCTGACACCTATTCTCTCAGATCTTGGTTCCGTGGTTATTGTCTGCGCCTTGCTCTTACTCTTCCTTTAATGGGGTCTTTATTGATATTCCAGGTTCTGCAGTGACTGATCTAGCATCCTTTTAGGAGCTGTGTTCGTATTTTTTTCTGCAAAATAAGATGCTCCTTAGAAGATACTATAAAACGTAGGAGCAGAAATAGGCCATTGAGCCCATCCAGTGTGCTAAACCATTTACTGAGTTCATGACTGATCTGATAATCCTCAACTCCACCTTGTGTTTTTCCTCATGACCCTTGCTTCCCTTACCAATTTAAAAAATCGGTCCAACTCAGCCTTGAATATATTCACTGACCCAGCCTCAACAGACCTCTGTAGTGAAGAATTCCACAGAATCATGACCATCGTGGCAAAGAAATGCCTTCTCATTTCTGCCTTCAGTGGGATCCTCCTTACTCCGAGATTGTGTGTGTTGTAACCCTCAACAGTCTTATAAGAGGTTGTAAATTGGGCTGCTCTGTTTCCATCATACCCTTTGTTTTCCAAACACCAGTTGAATCCAAAAGCAGTAATACAGGGACAAAAAGGTGAAAATGGCTTCATTTAGTTTACTTTGAGCCAGGTATCTAATAGGCTTCATCTGCGCACTGTCAATAGTTTTACATGCTTAGCAAAATCCATCAGAAAGGGGTTTCTTAGTTCCCAGCCATTTTTATCTCCTTCTCCTCGCAGTCATTTTGTACAAGGTTTGAATGTGAGAAATGTTAATATTCACCACCACATTCTTCACAGTGTGCAGTCTTCCTCCCTTCATGTTTTCAGCAGTCAGTGTGAGAAATAATGCATCTCAAGACCTTAGTTGTTCAGTGTCATTTGTACAGTTAAATGCGATTTGATGTTAATGCTTGTTGGATATAATTGCATTGATGTTTGGGACAATGCACTAGGGACTAATACAGAACAGGGCTTTATAAAAATGCTGCATGTCACTGGTAGTATTGATTGTTCAGCAGCAATCGATATTCCCAGTGTGTCTGTGTTGTTAGTCAAATGTCCTGAACTTGCGTATGACATTCATGGGTAGGAAAAGACCAGCTGCGCTCCTGGTTGTTACTTCTTTTCGAGTGAAAGCCTTTTGTTCTAGATTTTTTGTAAAAATAGAAAGTTGAGCTGCAATAAAGAGAGACAAAATAAGCATTTAGCTCAGGAAAGGAATCTGATTTCTGCACTCACCGATCATTTCATTTATAATGAATGCATTCGTGAAAGCAGAACCTTTTTCAGTGATTCTGCCCAAATTGTTCCATGTTGAAGGTAAGTGATCCGCAGTAAACTCAAACATTGTGGTTGTATCATTTCTGGCCTGTACCAGGAGTAGTACATGTGCAATGAGCTGGTGTTGTTTCTGTTCAAAGCATTAAAGCGCAAATGTGACCAATAGCCTCTGCTTTAATGTATGTGCTGAACACCTCTCTGGGAATGTGAGAAACCGTTGCCCCGATCCTGCAGGGTTTCTTGTGGGTCATCACCCGCTTTCCCTTTTTTTTTGTTAAAATTTAGTTGTTTACATGGGTGCTTTTTAGATTTTGCAGTGCGAGTCTCCTTTCAGCTTTTTCCAGTGGACTGGCATTAGAGTCTTGGCTGTGGAGTAGGACCCAGACAATCCAGCTTTGAGAGATTGCTGCTGTGCCCATGCCTTAGGCTGATGCAGATTTTTCTGTGAGTTGTGCTACTTCCATAGATTTCACCGTAGTGCATGGCTGTTCTTTGGTGGATTCTATCCACCAGGGATTCTCTCAGATATTGAGTGTCTGTTTTAGAATCTTGGAGGCCTGCTAGACTGCTGTTCCTCCAAGTCTCTTGCACCTTTAGCTTGTCCTTATGCTGAATAAGTCCTGGAAGCTCTTGCTTTACACTTGGATATTTTATACTTCTGGTTCAGTGTTCCTCTGTTGGAGCTCTTTAGGTCTCAGTCACCTGCGTTGGAATAGCATCATCACTTTCTTCACCACCATTTACATATTAATGTTCTATTCCAGTACTCGTATCTTCCACGTTGTTGTGTTGCTATATAGTCACGTGACTTAGTGGGAGCATCGGTTATCAAATTCTTTAAGATCCATACCAACAACGTGCATTTATGTAGCGTCATCAACATAGCAAACAGTCCTTTGATTCCCTAAAGCAGAATTAGGCCAAAGAAAAGTGGAAACTTTAGGAGACAGTGCCCACAAGCTTGATTTAAAGAGGTTAGATTTAAGTGGAGGTGTTGGCAAAGTGGTGATGTCAGGGACGAGTAATCCATTACCAGAAAGGTAATGTTCTGGGAACATGGGTTGAGCAGATGGTGAGATTTGAGTTCCATAAAAGTCTGAGATGCTAAAACTGGACTAATAGTGACCATGAGGTAATAATTTAAATCATCATGTCATTGTCAGCTGTGGTACAAAGAAAAGTTACCATCTGGTTGACTAAGGAAGAGAATCTGCAATCCTTGCCTGGTCTGGCCTACATGTGACTCCAAATCTTCAGCAGTTTGACTCTTGACTGCCCTCTGAGCAATTAGGATGGACAATAAATGCTGGCTACATTCCATGCACAAATTTTAAAAACAAAAGGTCAAGAGGGAGAAGCAAAGTTTGAAGGTGGGAATTTGGATCTCAGGGCCCAGTCATCTGAAAGAGTTTCTGCAGCATATTTGTCATGTCTGTTGTAATGAAGCCCACAGTAGCATCAGTCAGAGTTGCCAAACCTCTCTATTTGTACAATCTCCAGGAAATTGTATTTTTTTGTATACCTCCTATCATCGTTGGGAGAAAAGTCTTTGAGGAGAACTTTTTAAAAAAGAAGACGAAGTCATGTGTAAAAGTTTTGTTCAGTGCTTCTTTTTTCTTGAGGCTGACTTCCAGGAATGAGGTGCATGTTTGGCAACAAGTCACATTGGATTTACAGCACACATTCTGTTCACCCAATGACTGTCTCAATGTTTACACTCTGTGAATTTTTCCCTATCCTTTTAGCTGAAACCTATTGAAATATTCCACTTCATTTTCTTTGAAGTACATATCTGACACTCCTTTCAATACATTTGTGCTGTTAGCTTTCAACACTCCCTACAGTAGCAAGTTTCATAATCTACCCACTTAGTTCAAACATAAATTTCTCTTGAATTCCCCATTTAATTAGCTTATTTACATTTAGCGAAAACTTTGAATGTTGGCAAATTAGAAAAGGTGTTTCATCAACACGCATTTGTATTGTGATAACTGAACTGTTCAATGAAATTCAACATTAATTCAAAAATTATAAACGCAAATATATTTTCTCTTCTTTTGGCTTCTAACTTCATGTGATGTCTTCTCCTGTTTTCGTCATAGAGAAATGATATACAAAACTAGAAAAGTCTTTGGTTTGAATATCAATCTGCCCAGTTGCACATCCTGGTCTGAGATCAGTGGGCAGTGGAAGTACATGAGGATCAGCAGGTTTTGTTTTTACCTATTTGTTCTGGGACTGTGAAGAGAATTGGCAAAGCCATCATCATCATCATCATCATCCCTCTGAGTTGCTGTTGAGAAAGTGATAGTCTGCTGTTACTTTAACCATGCTACAGTCCATAGGTCTGTGAGATTATATTTCAGGACTTAACCCAACGCGGATAAAAGCACATTGATGAATTTCCAAGTTAGGATGGCGTGAGACTTGGGAGGGGACCTCGTAGGCAATGGTTTCCCCATTTGGCCAGGAAGTCACTGTTTATCTCACGATCTATCAGTTGTTTCTAAGTTTGATTTTAAGAGCTTTAATTCAAATTTGCAGGTAATGGGAATCTGGGAAGGATAATTTAATTGGAGGTAGCAGACAAGAGCAGTCTGCATATTTTTAAACAGTTGCTAAAAGGAGGTAAGAGGTTGAATGTTAGATTTTGGGAATGTTTGTAATCACAATTATAGGCTGTCAATTATTTGTAAGGATTTTTCAGATAATCTAATAAGTTTAAGATGCAGTTTAGATGTAACACATTAATTCATTTGACAAAGAATATAACTACAACAGTTGAGGATGGGGGTTCTCTGTTACCAAAGGAGGAGCAGGCATCTGGCATAGAACACGAGTCTCAGTTAAATTTGAGAAGGCAGTACCTTGCTATCTAGTCAAATCATTAGGGAGCTCTTCCCTGAACCTTTCTTCCCCTCTTCTGGTCCTATTTCCACCTGAAGACGACAACTCTCTGGCGAGGACTACTCTTTGACCTCTTATCGTTTGTTAATAGACTGTGTTACTCAGAGCTGGAACTCCACAGTGTGTCAATCAATTGTCTGAATCCTTTTGGCTACTTAGCATGGGGAAGCTTCTCATGACATTAAGATGCCCCCTTGCCCATTCCATTTGATGGTTAACTGTCATTCCTTCTAAAACCAAAATATCCTAATCTCTGACACACTATGTTGATAATAGGGTAGTGTGGCACCTGACAAATGGTTTGTTTACATTCATTGAAGGCTACTTAGTACTGCAGTACAAGTAAACAAGGTTTCAGTCTACGTAGAAAATACTACATACAAAATACTAAAACCTTCAGTTTTCAATCCCCACTTTCCAGCATGAGGCTTTCACCTTGCATCATCAGGACTAGGACATGAGAAACAAACTGAAACAAAGGGCACATCATTTTGTACAGAATGAGAAGGGGAAACAAATTATGACACCACAAGCCCCAGACTTATAGGCAAGTATATATGGACTGAGATGTTGGGAAATTTTTGAAATCCTGTGCCTCAGACAGCAATGGAAGTTTACTCATTGATTACATTCAAGATAGAGATCAATAGATTTCTACTTGCTGCTGGTTATAAAGGATTTGGGGAGAGTGTGGGGAAAAATGGCATTGAGATGGTGATTAGCCATGATACAGAAGGGTTTGAGGGGCTGAATGGCTTATGTTTCCTAATGACGATAGTTGCTAACTTACACCTGGAGACCACACTGCTGTTGAGTGATTGGGTTAGATTTTACATGGAAGTTGAAATTTTCAACTTGATGCATTTTGCTGGTGCTTTAATCCTGTTGAGTTGGGATATTTGGCTACAGTTTTGGGTGAGACTTCACAGACTCTTACATTGACTGACTGTTGGAAAAGGGTCAGTATTCACTTTGTTTTTTTAAAAAAGAATCTGATAAAATATTTTAGATGGGTGAAGCAATGGTGCATGCTAAGTGCTCAGTGTTCATAATGTTCTGAATGGATGCTGTTGCTCATGAACCTATGTAACGTGTGCAAACAGTGTGTGAAGCAGTCATTGAAGGAAGCAGGTAAAACCCCCGTACTATTTAACCTGAAGTTGAGATCAGTGCTCACTATCGCATGAATAAGACATGTGCAATTTTGTTTTTGAAAGAACAGAACTGAGAGATGACCTTGTAAAACAAAGATGTGTATTTGTACAATCCCTTTCATATTGGGTGTAAAACATTCTGGGGATTTTTAAAAAAAAATTCACTCACAGGATGTGGCGTTGCTGGTTAGACCGACATTTATTACCCATCCCCTAATTACCCAGAGGGCAGTTAAGAGTCAGCCACATTGCTGTGGGTCCGGAGTTATATGCAGGCCAGGCCAGGTAAGGATGGCAGTTTCCTTTCCTAAAGGACATTTAGTGAACCAGATGGGTTTTTCCAGCAAGCAGCAATTGTTACATGGCCACCATAAGACTCTTAATTCAGAAGTACTTTTGAAATGTAATCATTGTTGTGAAGTAGGATCGTATTTGCAGACATTAATGAGCGAATGACTTGGTGATTTTTTTTTTTTTTGTTGTTGGTTTGATGGTCACAATATTGACCAGAGCCCTGGGAATATTTTTCATGTTCTTCTTTGAAGCATCTACCTGACCGAGCTGAGGCTGCATCAGATTAACATTTCATATGAAAGTGAACATCTCTGACACGATAGCACTTCTTCAGTGCTGCCCATTCACATGTTCAGCCTAGCTTTTTGTGCTCAAGTCCCTAGAGCAAGATTTGAAACACAGTTTTCTGATTCAGAGATTATCGCCTTATTAACTTGACAATGGATGACATACACAAAATGGTGAACTCTTCTTCAAATTAAACCAGGTGGTCTGGGTTCAAGTCCCAGCTGTTTCAGAGATGAGTAAGCGCATCCATGAGCAGCTTGATTAGAAAAATATTTACTTCAAACTAAACCAGGGTAGATGAACAAGGATGTTGAAATCACTGAAGGGCACAGTTGGGACTAGTGTCTGGTAGTTACTCTTCTAAAAGGTACAAGCCTTGGAATGAAGATTGAAGTTAACTGATGAAGTCCAAATTCTTGGATGAACCTTGTGTGACAGGGATCAAAGTATGTTTCTGATGTTATTTTTCCAAAATTAATTGCTTAAGAGAGGTAGCTAATGTGCTGGTGGATGTATTGGTGTTTTTCCAAAATTCATTCCTTAAAAGCGATGGTTAATGTGTTAGTAAATACATTGCTTTCAGGTGTGCAGTTATAGTCTTAATAATTTGTAATTAATGCTCTTTCTGTTGAAGAGAGTGTATATTTAAGACCTTGCTTATGTTTGGATGAGCTTGAGGGTAGGATGATAACAAAATATGATAATGCATTAGTCCTTCCTAGTCCTGGTAATGAATGAGCACATTTTGTTTAGTGTGGCAAGGTGGCTCAGTGGTTAGCACTGCTGCCTCACAGTGCCTTGGACTTGGGTTTGATTCCACCTTTTGGGCATCTGCCTGGCGGTTGCATGTTCTCCTTGTGTCTGTGTGGGTTTTCCTCCCACTGTCTAAAGATGTGCGGGTTAGGTGGATTGGCCACGGTAAGTTGCCCATAGTGTCGAGGAATGTGCAGGTTAGGTGGGTTAGCCATGGGAAATGCAGGGTTTCAGGAATAGGGAAGGGGACTGGGTTTGGGTAGAATGCTCTTCGGAGGATTGGTGTGGACTGGATGGTCCAAATGGCCTGCTTCCACACTGGAGGGATCCTATAAAATAATGCTCTCCCTTCCTAGAGAGGATCAAACATTTGGGTGAAATAATTGTTGTGTTCCAAAACCGAACACTAACAAGAGAAGGCCTTTTGGTTCTTCAAGATTGCTCCCCCGTTCAATAAGATCATGGCTGATCTGACTTTTAACCTCAATTCTACGTTCCTGCACAACCCCAATAATCTTTCATCTGCTTAGCAATCAAGAATCTATCCACATCTGTCTTAAGATTCTGCATCCACTGCCTTTTTGACTTCGCTGAACTTCTCAGGAGTTCCTGCTTTCAGGAGGAAAGGATGGCTTAACCACTGGATTAGCCTGTTGAGGAAGAAAGTTACTTATTAAAAATCCTGACCCCAAGTTAATCCAAACTATTTTTTGTAATTTAATCTGAGAAGATGTCCTTGAAACGCATTCTTCAAAATGTATTTTTGCGAAGAATGATATCCCAATTGTACAACTACTCGGAGGACAGACGACATTGGAATCAGTAGTCATTTAGTTGTGTTGAGGACTTGAATGGTATGAAGTGTGACAACTTGGTTTCTGTGTCTCTTCAGAAAAAAAAAGCCGGGGGGGAATAAACACACGCAATGTGGTATCCTGAAGGAAGAAGCTAACTTATGGTCTTGTCACATTGAGTGTGAACAGAAGTTGCTGTCCTGGAACCTGCTCCACCAGTTAGTAGGATCATGGCTGTTGTGTTGGGTGTTTGAATTCCCCATTTTCACCGACGCCCCCAGTAAACTTAGATATATTTAAAAATATTCAAAGACCCTGCTTCCACTGCTTTCTAAAGGAGAGAGTTCCAAAGTTTCTGAACCCTCTGAGAGGTAACAGTTGCTCCATATCTCTCACCTCAGAAGGTGAGCCCTCACGTTACTGCAGTAGTTTAGAATATGTAACAACTAATTAGCTTGCAGAAATATTCCACAAACAGCAATGTGACAATGACCTTATTTCAGCTTTTAGTTATGTCAGGATACTGTGCGCACCTACAAGACCAGATGGGACATTGGTTTGACATCCCATCTGAAAGAGAATGGAGATAACACAGCGTGGAGCTGGAGGACCGCAGCAGGCCAGGCAGCATCAGAGGAGCAGGAAAGCTGACAATTCTGGTCAGGACCCTTCTTCAGAAGGCCCGACCTGAAGCGTTAGCTTTCCTGCTCCTTAGATGCTGCCTGGCCTGCTGTGTTCCTCCGGCTGCACACTGTGTTATCTCTGTAAGAACTGCAGATGCTGGAGTCAATCTCTGAAAGAGAACGGAGTGGTTTGATAAGGATTATTGCTTAGAGTCAAGTGGTAATCAGTCACCTGTGTTTATGTCCTTTCTCATTCTGATGAATTAAGTGCTGTCGTGTAGCATCATGCATAGTGCTTGATTTTTGTTCGCTGTTTTTTGCTGGTAATGGTATAGACTGATCCTGTTCTGAATTATGCTAGACTTCCTGTAGCTGTTGCATAAATAGCTGCCACTTGTGAATGACCTTGTTGATAACATCCGTGGAAAATTGCTGACGAATTCATCCAAACACTCATGCAGAAATTTAATTCCTTTTGAGTATGCTGTTTAGTCAAGTGTTTTAAGGTATTTTTTTACCTGTGAATAAACACTCCTTCAGTTATATAGGGCAAATCCAATGAATTCAACTTGCCTTTTTATTTTGTAGTGATCATGGTATTTTTCTCTGAACTGTATTCACCAAATGGTTACCGTAGTGATGAGATTCGTAGCTGTTATCCCATCACAATGTCAGTATTAGGCAATTGCAAGAAATTAAACATTCCCCACCGGCAATAAAAAACAGGAAACAAAAATATTAGGTTGGAGCTGCGGTGAAGTGGGCAAGTATCAACATTTCAGAAATGGAATCATTTGCCAAAATATGTAGATTGAGTTGTTTTATCCCCTTTGTCAGGAGGCCAAACAGACCCTAAATAGTTGCTCATAAGACCAAGAGGAATCTGGGTTAATCCTTACTTGGAGAGCAATTAGAATTACACCTTGCTCCTGTTGGATCAGGTAATGGCTCTGAAAGAGTTGATTTTGAACGATATTGAGCTGTACCTAATCTGATGATACCACGCAGGCTTTGAGTAGAGAAGTAAGTAATCTAGCATGAGACCTAATAGGGTCTAAAGTAACATGGCCCAAGATCCCCAAGGGCAGCACGGTGGCTCAGTGCTCAGCACTGCTGCCTCACAGCGCCAGGGACCTGGTTTCGATTCCACCCTCGGGCGACTGTCTGTGGGGAGTTTGCACATTCTCCCTGTGTCTGTGTGGCTTTCCTCCGGGTGCTCTGGTTTCCTCCCACAGTCCAAAGATGGGCAGGTGAGGTAGATTGGCCATGCTAAGTTGTCTGTATTGTTGAGGGAAGTATAGATTAGGTGGGTTATAGGGGTGACCACCAAAGACATTTTTCCCTCCCCACCCTTATCTGCCTTCCGGAGGGACCACTCCCTCCGCGACTCTCTTGTCCGCTCCACACTCCCCTCCAGCCCCACCACACCCGGCACTTTTCCCTGCAACCGCAGGAAGTGCTACACCTGCCCCTACACCTCCCTCCTCACCCCCATCTCAGGCCCCAAGAAGACTTTCCACATCAGGCAGATGTTCACCTGCACATCTGCCAATGTGGTATACTGCATCCGCTGTACCCGTTGTGGCTTCCTCTACATCGGGGAAACCAAGCGGAGGCTTGGGGACCACTTTGCAGAACACCTGCGCTCAGTTCGCAACCAACAACTGCACCTCCCAGTTGCGAACCATTTCAACTCCCCCTCCCATTCCCTAGACGACATGTCCATCCTGGGCCTCCTGCAATGCCACAGTGATGCCACCCGAAGGCTGCAGGAACTGCAAATCCTATTCAGCCTGGGAACCCCGCAGCCCAATGGTATCAATGTTAATTTCACAAGCTTCAAAATCTCCCCACCCCCAACCGCATCCCAAAACCAGCCCAGCTCATCTCCACCTCCCTAACCTGTTTTTTCTCTCACCTATCCCCACCTCCCACCTCAAGCCCCACCCCCATCTCCTATCTACTAACATCATCCCACCCCCTTGACCTGTCCGTCCTCCCTGGACTGACCTATCTCCTCCCTACCCCCCCCACCCACACTCACCTTTACTGGTTCCATCCCCGCCTCTTCGACTTGTCTGCC
>JAHRHZ010000036.1:1666691-1699455 GCA_024137785.1 Ginglymostoma cirratum
GGGATGCTCTGGGGGTCGGTGTGGACTCGCTAGGCCGAAGGGCCTGTTTCCACACTGTAGGGATTCTATGATTTTAATCAATCTGATGCTGCTATGTTACGAGACGTGTCTGGGGTAGAATGGACTTAAAGTGGGACTTCTGGCCCAGAGGTAGGGACACTGCCACTGTTCCACCAGACCCTCAAGTGATATACCTCACCCTTTGAGGTTGCAATTATGTCTAACTAGTCATAGAATCATAGTCCTACAGGACGGAAACAGCCCCTTCTGTCCAATCAGTCCATGCCGAACATAATCCCAATCTAAACTGGTCTCAGCTGCCTGCTCCTGGCCCATATGCCTCCAAGCCTTTCCTGTTCAAGTACTGACCCAAATGTCTTTTAAGTGCTGTAATTGGACCCACATCCACTACTTTGTCAAGAAGTTCATTCCACAAGCGAACCACCCTCTTTGTAACAGAGAAAACTTTGCCCCTCATGTCTTTTTTAAATCTCTCTCCTTTCACCTTAAAAAACAGTCTTCAAATCCCTCGTCCTAGGGAAAAACCAACTACTATTTACCCTATCTATACCTCTCATTATTTTGTAAACTTCTATCAGATCACCTCTCAACCTCCTGCACTCCATTTTAAAAAAAAAAGTCCCAGTTGCTGTGGTGCAACATATTCTACATAAAACCAGTGCCTCTTGTTAAGTGGGCCATCCTCCACTCATAATTAGACAGGCTGTCTGATTTTGCATAGCAAGGAGGATTGGTGGTATCAAACTACCCCAGCCAAAAGCCACCAGTGATAACCAGATGATCTGCTGGCAGTGATGATGTGACAGCTATGACTACGAGTAGTTGAGGAAAACTTGCAAAGATGTATTTAATGAAATTTTTTTCCTATAGCTTCAGGGAGAAGCCATTCAGCTCCTTCAGCTTACTCTACCAATCGATAATATCAGAGCTAGTTTGCTACCTCAATTCTGTCTTCCTGCCCTGTGCTTGTATCCCAAGATGCATTTTATATCCACAAAGCCATTGGTCTCTGTCTTGAACGTAGTGAACAAATGAGCTGCCCTTTGGAGAATTCCAAAGACTTACAACTCTGTCAATGTATAAACTTCTGCATGGTTCGTCCTAAGTGGCTGACCCTTTTTATCTATAGACTGTACTTTCTAATTTTATACTGTCACCACGGGAAGCACCAACTATTGAAACCTAAAGTGCACAAAACAAGAAAGGAATACAAGTGCATGTTGATGGGGTTTGAATAAAATGTAAGGAGGCTCATGTGGGGGTAAAGTAATGGCATAGTGGTAATATTACTGGGTTAGCAATCTGGTTAATGCCCTGGGGACATGGCTTCAAATCCCGCCATCGCATCTGGTGGAATTTAAATGTCATTCATAAAATCTGAAATTGTAAGCTGGTTCACTGATCAGGAATCTACCACTGATCAATGTCAAGAGAACCAATCATGATGGGTTCAGAAAAGATTTACCAGGATGTTGTTAGGACTGGAGGGTTTGAATTCTAAGGATAGGCTGTGACTTTTTTCAATGGAGCGTAGGAGGTTGTGGGGTGACCATACAGGTTTATAAAATCGTGAGGCAAATGGTTAAGGTGAATGGCAGGTGTCTTTTCCTTAGGGTGGGAGATTTCATGACTAGGGGTGTATTTTTATGGTGAGAGGAGAAAGATTTAAAAAGGACCTGAGAGGTAATTTTTTTAACACAGATCCGTGCTTTGAGTCCTTTTACAGAAATAAATCTGCCATCCATATCCTGTCTGGCCTCCATGTGACTCCAGACCCACAGTGAAATGGATGACTCTTAACTGCTCTCTAAAGCAAGCTGCACAGTTTGGGAATAGTTAGAGATAGGCATTGAATTCCCACATACTGTTGTCCACATCCCCAGGGAGGGATAAAAAGAAACACAAACGTGGACTGGTTGGACTGCAGCAGTCTGTTTGTCCACAATAAATTGTAAAGAGCTGCGCTTGACATGAAATAACTGGAGGACAACATGGGTCAAAGGACCAAGCACAAGAATAGATGTATACAATGTGCTGTGGTGGTGAAGACAAAAGCGATGTGAAATCTGAAAATTGCATTGCACTTCCTATGAGAGCAGGTGTTATCTGGAGTATTGTACAGGTCATCTGCTAGAACGCGTGTTTTGTTGACGTGAATTGGCTGTAACACAATTAATGAATAGTGGATGACATGGACTTGCTGCTGTACAGGTATAGCGATTTCTCTATAACGTGGGCGGCATGGTGGCTCAGTGGTTAGCACGGCAGCCTCACAGCGCCAGGGACCCGGGTTCGATTCCGGCCCCAGGCGACTGCCTGTGCGGAGTTTGCACATTCTCCCCGTGTCTGCATGGGTTTCCTCCCACAGTCTAAAGATATGCAGGCTAGGTGGATTGGCCATGCTAAATGCTAGTGTTCAGGGGTGTGTGGGTTATAGGGGGATGGGTCTGCGTGGGATGCTCCAAGGGTCGGTGTGGACTTGTTGGGCCAAAGGGCCTGTTTCCACACCGTAGGGATTCTAATGTAAATGATTTTCTATAGCGCGAGGTCAGACAAGAACGTAACTATCGCATTATAGGAGAATGACCTGTATGCAGTTTTGGTCTCCTTAACAGACAAGGGATGTTCTGGCGATGTTGGGAGTGCTGTGAAGGTTCGTGAAATTGATTCCTGGGATAGCATGACTGACGTATGAAGAGAGATTGAGTTGGTTAGGCTTTTATTCACTGAAGTTTTAAAGAATGATGGGGGATGTCTCATAGAAACTTACAAAATTTGAACAGGACTAGACAGGTTAGATGCAGGAAGGATGTTCCCAGTGGTGGGGGGAGTCCAGAACCAGGGGACACAGTGTGAAGATATTGGGTAGGTCATTTAGGACTGAGATGAGAAAAAAAGTGTGGTGAGCTTGTGGAAATTACTATTACAGAAAGTGGTTCGGCTGAAACATTGTGATTTCAAGAAGGAGGCAGACTGAAGGCTAAAGGAATGAGAGGATATGGATGGAGGGTCGGATTAGAGCATTGAGCTTGATGATTATCCATGAGCATATTGAACGCCGGAGCAGCCTGCAGGGATGAATGGCCTACTGCTGCTCCTATCTACTGAGTTTTGGTGTCTGGTTAATCACCTTGCTCAGTTTGTTAATGTCTTTCTATTTAAGATTGAGGCAACCAGGGTAGTGTCAAACAGATCCACTCAGATTGAGGACGGCAAGGACACAAACATGGCAGTTGGGGTCACCTCAGTGGGTTCCTGCCCGTTGTGCTGGAGGGCAGTTGAGGAACGCAGAGCATTTCGCACATTGCTGAAAGGATTGCTCTCCTTGTGGAAGAGGCAAGAACTGGAGTTTTAAAAACAAGGAGTTTCCCACTTAAGACAGGGATGATATTTTTAATGATTGGGAGCATTTGGAATTCTCTTCCCAAAAGACTGATGGAGCCAGAATCATCAAATCTTTTTTTAAGGTGGAGGTAAATGTATCCTTAACTAACAAGGAATTCAAGTATTATTTAGGATAAGCAAGAATGCAAAGTTGTGATAGGGTTACGGTTAGGGTTAATCCATTCAGCTGTGATCTTATTGAAGGGTGGAACAGACTTGAAGGGAAGCGTGGCCTACTTCTGCTCCAAGTTCGTTTCATCTGCACTTATCAACAGGGAAGATACGATAGAAAACCACAAGATCAGATTTAAGTTCTTACTGGAAGTTTGGTGACAAGAGCCTAATCTTGGTACTTGGTAGAGTCGATGTGTGTATAAGAGATGTCAGAGGCCTGCCTATCACCAAACATTGATGATGGGAAGGCAAGGTTCAGAACAAGGATCTCATAAAGTAAGGTCAGACTGGATGTTGGAAGTAAAATTAATGAAATTCTGATGATAGATGTGACTAGGAAGCAGTGCTAATGCCAACAGAAAAATTTTACAAGAGAGAGGCCCATGTAAGATTGAACTACAATATGTTCAACAAGAAGACAGCCAAAACTGGGATCATATGAGTTTCCACAGCAGGATCTTTTATCTGGAGGAAGTGAAGGGGAATGTGTCCATTGCACAGTTCAGAGCAGTGGTTGGTTAGCTCTCTTTGCTTGATGGCTGGTTTGTGACGTGAATGATGCCAACAGTGTAGGTTCAGTTTTGATGATGGCTAAGGTTACTATGAAGGACTCTGCTCACCCTGTCCCTTTGCTTCAAGTGTGGTGACCTTCAGATTATACCACCATTAATTGTCTCTCTCGCTCTCTTTGCTCCCCTTCTCTCTCTGAGAGAGCACCCCTTCAGTCTGGTAGAACTATAGCAATTTTAGAGCGATCCTGGTCATGGATGCAAGTGTTTTAAAACAAAAGACATAATATAGAACATAGAACAGTACAGCACAGTACAGGTCCTGCGGCCCACGATGTTGTGGCAACCTATTATCCTACTAAAATCAATCTACCCTACGTTTTACTATCCTCCATGTGCCTATTCAAGAGTCGTTTAAAAGTCTCTACAGTATCTGACTCCACTACCACTGCCGGCTGCGCATTCCACACACCCAGCACTCTCTGTGTAAAGAACCTACCACTGACATCTCCCCTATACCTTCCTCCAATCACCTTAAAATTTATGCCCCCTCACAATAGTCATTTCCGCCCTGGGAAAAAGTCTTTGACTATCCACTTTATCCATACCTCTCATCATCTTGTACATCTCTATCAAGTCACCTCTCATCCTTCTTCGCTCCAATGAAAAAAGCCCTAGCTCCCTCAACCTTTCCTCATAAGACCTGCCCTTCAGTCCAGGCAGCATCCTGGTAAATCTCCTCTGCACCCTCTCTAAAGCTTCAATATCTTTCCTGTAATGAGGTGACCAGAACTGAACACAATAAAACCAGATTTGAATTTATATAAAGCTTTGCGCGGGCAGAAGATGCTGCAAATTTCTCTACAGCCAGTGAGAAGTGTCTTTTGAAATAAAGTCACTGTTGCAATGTCAGGAACATTGGCAACCAATTCGCACCCAGTAAGCTCCCACAGAGAGCGATGTGATAAAGACCACATATTCATCTTATAGTCATGCTGAAGGAAGGATAAATGTTCACCAGCGCACAGAGAAATTGTCAGTCCTTAATCAAAGGTGATGGCTTGGAGCAGAAAATGTGTTCCCCAAAAATAATGTGTCAGTTTAGTTGAGCTAATTTCCTGTCTGTTAATAGCAGTCCTCACCAAGATTGACACAAGGATTATCTTAGATCAGGCTCACGTTCATCCACATAAAAAATATTACTGTTCATGACCTCATCATAAAGCTGCTGCGCAAATTGCTGTCTTAAGTTATTACGGTTTGTTGGAAGTTTAGTTTTTTTTTATACAGTCATACAGCACGGAGACAGACTCTTCGGTCCAACTTGTCCTTGCTGACCAATCTCCCCAAACTCGACTAGTCCCATTTGCCTGCGTTTGGCCCATATCCTTCTAAACCTTTCCTATTCATGTACCATTCCAGATATCTTTTAAGTGTTGTAATTGTATTTGCATCTGCGACTTCATCTGGCAATTCATTCCACACCTGAACCACTCTCTTTGTGAAAATGTTGCCCCTCAGGTAAATCTTTTAAATCTTCTTTTCTCACCTTAAAAAGTAAGTCATCTAGTTTTGAACTCCCCAGCCCTAGGGGTTAGACCTTTGTTATTCGTCATATCTATGCCTGTCATGATTTTCTAAACCTCTATAAGGTCACCTCGTCAACCTCCTAAATCCTAGTCTATCCTTCGAAATCAAACCCTCCAGTCCCGGTAACTTCCTTGTAAATCTTTTCCGCATCCTCCCCAATTTAGTAACATCCTTCCTATAACAGGGTGACCAGAAGTATACGCAGTACTCCAAAAGTGGCCTCACCATTGTCCTGCACAACGGTGACACGATCTCCCTTCTCCAATACTCAATGATCTGAGCAATGAAGGCAAGCATGCTAAACGCCTTCTTAACCTCCCTGTCTACCTGTGATACAACTTTCAAAGAACTGTGTATCTGAACCCCTACGTCTCTCTGTTTGACGATGCTACCCACAGCCCCCAACCATTAACTGTACAGGTCCTGCCCTTTTTTCCCCAAAATACAATACCTCACAGTTATCCAAATTAAACTCCATCTGCCGCTCCTCAGTCAACTGGTCAAGATCCCTTTGTAATCTTAGATAAGCTTCTTCACTCTCCACTATACCACCAATTTTGGTGTCATCAGTGAACTTACTAACCATGGTTCCTAAATTCGCATCCAAATAGTTGATATAAATTCAAAAAATGGTAGACCCAGCAATGATCCCAACGGAACACTGCTAGTCTAAGGCCTCCAGTCTGAAATGCAACTCTCCACCATCACTTCTGTCTCCCACTGTCAAGCCAACTTTGTATCCAATTGGCAAGCTGTCCCCGAATCCCATGTGATCTAACTTTACCAACTAGCCTATCATGCAGAACCTTGTCAAAGGCTTTACTAAAGTCCACGTGGATGACATTTACGGCTCTGCCCTCATCTATCTGTTTGGTTGTGTCCTCAAAAGAAACTCCTTCAAGTTTATGAGACACTATTTTCATTGCATAAATTCATGCTGACTATCCCTAATCAGTCATTGTTTCTCCAAATTATGTAAATCCTATCTGTCAGAATCCCCTCCAACAACTTACTCACCACTGAGTCAATAAATGTGGTCCTGGAAAAGCACAGCAGCTCAGACAGCATCTGAGGAGCAGGGAAGCCAACATTTTGGGCTGAAACCGTTCGTTGGTCTGAAACATTGACTTCCCTGCTCCTTGAATACTGTCTGACCTGCTGTGCTTTTCCAGCTCCACATTTATTGTCTCCAGCTTCCAGCATCTGCAGTCATTACTGTTTGCAAGTCCCCTTAGTCACCACTGATGTCAGACTCAAAGGTCTACAGTTCCCAGACTTCCCTTTACAGCCTTTCTTAAATTCTTAAATCAACATTAGCCACCCACTAGTCCTCCGGCACCTCACCCATGGCTGCAGATGATAGAAATATCTCTGCCTGGTGCCCCGCAATTACTTCCCCTAGCTTCCCACAATGTCTGACATTTATCCACCTTTGATTTTTATGACCTCCAACACATTCTTTTCTGTAATGTGGACTGTTATCAAGACATCAATATTTATTTCCCCGAGTTCCCTTGCCTGCATGATTTTCACCACAGTAAATGCTGACGTGAAATATTCATTTGGTATCTCTCCCATCTCCTGTGGTCCCACACATAGATGACCTTGTTTATCTTTATATTTTGTGTTTTTATGAGTAGGACTGTGGTGCTGCAGTTAGTTGCAAGCTCAGTATGAGGGTGTTCCTGTTTTTCATTTGAAAGTGTACTCCAGTTTCACGTATCAAACCACCACGTTCTTTAGGGTCTGAGTGCATGTTGGCATTCTGCTTTATCCAATTCACCAGGACACCACCAGGAAAACTTGTTGCTGTTCTTCAGATGGTGTCATTGGGTTGTCTGAGATGGCAGTATTTGGTTTAGGCATTTCTCCAGCAATCAGTGCTGAGGAAACTCGACAGTTCTGGCAGCATCTGCAAAATTGCAATCAGAGTCGGTATTACAAGCCTGGTCTGACTCTGGTTCGAAGGAGAGTCAAATTGGACTTGAAGCATTAACTCAGATTCAATCTCCATAGATGCTGCCATATTGCAATTTCCCAGCACTTTGTTGCCTAGTATAGGGGATTTTAGATATGAAGCAAGGTTGGATAGACTGGGTTTGTTTTCACTGGAGTGCAGAAGGTTGAGGGACAACCTGACACAAGTTTAAAAGATTGTGAATGGCATGGATAGAGTGCAAAGTATGAGGCTTTTTCCCAGGGTGGAGGGGTCAATTACTAGGGGACACTGGTTCAAGGTACAAGGTGGGGGTTGGGGGGGCATGTTTAAAAGAGATATGTGAGGCACATTTTTCATGTAAAGGGTGTTGAGTACCTGGAATGCGCTGCCAGAGGAGGTGGTGAAAGCAGGCTCAAGAACAACATTCAGGAGACGTCTGGATGAATACATGCATAGGAAGGGAATGGAGGGATATGGATCCTGTAAGTGAAGACAGTTTTAGTACGGAAGGGCAAAATGTGTCGCTGCAGGCTTGGAGGGCTGAAGGGCCTGTTCCTATGCTGTGTTGTTCTTGGTTCTTTGCTGTGTTTTTATTTCAGATTTCCAGCATCTGCAATACTTTGCTTTTCTTTGAGTGATGCGACACTTAGTTTTCCCGCACCAAAAGTGGGCGCGACACTACCTGAGAGTTATTGCTGATTTAAGGGTTAAAAATGCAGGTTTAATATATGGTCTGCAATGTACCGCTTGATGGGAAAGTGTCACTGGGTTTGGAAGTTGAGACAGGATTTGTTCTGTATCACTGGGTAAAGACGTCAAGGGGCTATTTTGTGCATCATAATCTCTGTGGATAACAT
The DNA here is from genome assembly GCA_024137785.1 of Ginglymostoma cirratum. NCBI lineage: Eukaryota > Metazoa > Chordata > Chondrichthyes > Orectolobiformes > Ginglymostomatidae > Ginglymostoma > Ginglymostoma cirratum. The sequence continues at coordinate 1,675,166 of JAHRHZ010000036.1, forward strand.
TCTCTTCGTTCATTGAAGTGGTAATCCTTAAAGCGCTTATGAATAGTGGATTCTGCTTTTTACCATGACCCACACCCATTTTCTGGATTTGATCAACTGTACTGGACAGATATGTGTTGGAATCTCCTCTTTGCTCTGTTGCCACCTCCTCATCTGGTGCAGTCAGTGTTGTTGAACACTGAGTCAGTGAAATGGTTGATGAGTCAGCTGTGCTGCCTCCGACTGTTAATATCTGTGCCTTTTAACATCCATTGCTGTTAATACTGGTGGGGGTTTTATTTTCTCACCTGTCAACTACGGAACAAAACAGTGCTGCTCTGATCAACTGCTTGCAGTAATTAACTTTGTCTTTGGCCAAATTCAACCCTCCCACTGTGTTATGAATTGCAATGAGGAACAGAGCACATTCTTTGTGCAGCAAAGTCTTTTGGGTAAAGAAATAAACTTGCTCAGCACCTCTTCATGACCTCAGGACTCTAAAGCTAATGGAGCACTTGTGGAAGTGTAATCACTGTGATAGGGTCAGAAACAGAGTGATAAATTTGTTGCCAGTAAATTCTCAAACATCTGGAAACATGACTGTGTAATCCGTTTGATTGAGGAATAAATATTGGCCAGGATTCTGAAGAGAATAGAGATAACACAGTGTGGAGCTGGAGAAACCCAGCAGGTCAGGCAGCGTCAGAGGAGTAGGCAAATTGACGTTTCAGTTTGGGACCCTTCTTCAAGAGAATAGTTCTTTTGGATTTTTAATGTTCAATTAAGACGACAGGTTTGGGGCCGGAGTGTTTTGTTTTGGTTCAATTTCTCATCAGAAAGATGACTGGACTATTTTAGTCAGTATGAACTCATTCTCCAACTGTTAGAAAGGCTGTGGAAATATAGAGTGAAATCGGCAACACCCTATTTATTTTTATCAGTATTAAATTGAAATGTCCAAATAGTTGTAAATAGTAAACGTTGCTTTTGGCTACTGTTTGTGGTTGAAATCTGTCATTATAAGTAATAGACTGAGGTCAAACTGGAATGTTGTATCCTTCGCCCCCTGGAAGAGTTCTGTAGTTGACCTGTAATGAATTTAGCTTCAATTTCAGCTGGTTGCCCATTCCCTGTCTGACTATTTGATTTGACGGTCGTGGCTTTTCCTCATTGTGCATTGTCATCATAAAACAGTCACATCCTGATAAACATGTAATTAGTTTGTCCAGAAATGTTCGGCCTGCAACTAATTTCGGGTCGGGCTAAGAATTCGAAAGACTCTAGACAAAAATAGCTGAACCTCGCGTCCTCTCACTCTCTCTTTTAAAGCCACAGATCATTTAACCATTGAGCAATTCAACGTGTACGAAGTAGAAAATTATTTTCACAAAACTGATTGACTTAAGGCTGCATAAACATTGCTCTTCATTTCTGCTGCTATTCAGACTACTGATTTGTAGAGTTATGAGCGTGCAGCAAAAGGCTGTTTGTCCCATTGGAATTTATTCTGGCTGCCTGCAGAACAATTCAATTGATCTCGTACCCCTCCTCCTCCAGCTGTACAGCCGTGTATGATTTTTTTTCTCAAGTGCTAATTCAATTTCCTTTTTGATCACTGCTCACTATCTTTTCTTCTACGTGCTTTCTCCTCCACCCCAAAACCCCCCACCCCCCAAACACATGTGCACGCACACACAAACCCCAGTGAGGTCATTGCCACTCCGTTTTTAAAAAAATCCTTCTTTTCATTCCCGTTCAACTCCCTGCAACTCTGTCGCAAACCCTCCAGTCCCAGACCTTTTGAGAAATAAATTTTAAAATTACAACATTTAGAAGGCATCTGGATGGCTATATGAATAGGAAGGGTTTAGAGGGATATGGGCCAAATGCTGGCAAATGGTACTAGATTAATTTAGGATATCTGGTTGGCGTGGATGAGTTGGACTGAAGGGTCTGTTTCTGTGCTGTACAGCTCGATGCCTCTAAATGAATTTGTCCAACTGTTTACAACTCCTTTTCAATATGACTGATTTCCAATCTTGTATTCTGACTCAGGTCACCATGCATCCCCTCTGCACTCGTTCCTTCCTGTCTTTCTCTATGTCTCAACATCACTAACAGGTTCAAATATATCTGAAGAAGAGTCCCGACTCAAAACATCAACTTTTCCTCTCCTCCGATACTGCCTGGCCTGCTATGTTCCTCCAGCTCCACACTGTGTTATCTCTGACTCCAGCATTGGCAGTTCTTTCTTCCTCAAATATATCTTGATGTTTGGAGGAATGTTTCACAACTCTTGCTTGTATTTCTGTCTGTTCTGCTCTCCTGCATATCTCTTACACAGATGGTTTCATTAAAATCTACCTCTTTTAACTACGTTTCCTGTTATCTCTCCATTTCTCTTAATGCTTCCACCTCCCTCTCCTTTTCTGCTTGCATCTCCAATGAACCTTTTCAATGAACTCCTGCCGTCAAAGAATTTGTCATGTGTAAGTCATTTTCAACATGAAAGTTTTAATTCACCACTGCTTCCAGTTGAAACTTGCAGTGTTCTGGCTTGTTTTGCTTCTTTACAGAGATTGTAGAATCATAGAATCCCTAGAGTGTGGAAGGAGGCCATTTGGCCCATTGAGTCCACACTGACCCTCCGTAGCACATTCCACTCAGACCCATCTCCCTACCCTATCCCTGTAACCCTGCATTTCCCATGGCTAATCCGCTAACCTGCACATCGCTGGACACTATGGACAATTTAGTCTGGCCGATCCACCTAACCCCCACATCTTTGGATGGTGGGAGGAAACCAGAGCCCCTAGGGGAAACCCACGCAGACACGGGGAGAATGCGCAAACTCCACACAGACAGACAGTCAACCAAAGCCGGAATTGAACCTGGACCCCTATTGCAGTGAGGCAGCAGTGCTAACTGCCGTACCGCCTTCCTTCAGGGGAAGCTGGCATTTTGCTTTTCAGAAGTTACAAAGTGCACACCCTTGTCCCATCCCTAGAATTGTAAAAGTATTTGCCAGAGTGGATTCTCCATATAAAGCGTAGTCATCAACCCTGTCTGTTGCATCTGAAATAACTTTACAGCTTGAAATGATTAAGTGGAACTGCGAGTTGCATTTTTGGACTTAGAAACTGCAGTTTAGTCCCTTTTTATGACCTACATTTTGCTTAACCTGCCCCTTTCATGTGAAAAGTTTCATTTTTAAACGTATCTACATGTGTTGAGTCAGAGGCTTGAGGGTTGACTCAAGACTTGAGTGCAAGATTTGAGGTAACGTTCCTGTGTATTCCTGAGACAGTGCTGCACACTCGGAGGTAATGTGTTTTGGTGAGACAGAGCCTTATCTACCCCCAAGGGTGGCCATGAAAGAACCCATGGCAAATTTGAAGAGCAGCAGAGTTGCCTTTAGTGCTCCGACGGTGACTTGGTACGTGATTGTAGGGGCTGTCCAGTGACAAAGTACTGGACAAGAGATCCAGAGGCCAGGGCCAGTGCTGTGGGAACATGGCTTCAAATCCCATCATCTGGTGGAATTTGAATGCAATCAGTCCAGTCTCAGTAAAAGTCTTAGATCGTCGATTATTCGGAAAACCCTTGTGGTTAACTCATGTCCTTTTGGGAAGGAACTCTGTTATCCTTGCCTGACCAGGCCCACATATGACTCCAGATTTGCCGGACTTTGGTTGACCCTGAACTACCCTCTGAAAAGGCGCAGCTCACCTTGTGATTTAAAGAGCAGTTAGAGATGGGCAACAATGGCTGGCATTCCAGTGACAGCCACGTCCCATGAAAGATTTAGAAGAAAAGAAATCACGGTAAACCGATTGAGCTGTGATCAGCTTGCTGTTTTTGGGAGGTTTCTGTGTTCCACCTCTGACTGCATTTTAAGGAAGCTGCTTTTGGGTGCTGATGTCATGAGTGCATTAAAAAATGCAATTATTTTTCTAACATTGTTTTTGTGTGTGTTTAAGCCATGCCAAACGATTCTTGTGCTGCCTTTGCTGGGTGCTGTGCTCTGCTCTATCGGAAATATTTTAAGCATAAGTGATAAATTATAACTTTCATCACATGACCTAATTTGAAAGCATAAATTTGCCAATCAAATCTCAGTAGCAGTTTGTGTGGAGCTACAGCAATAGGCAAAGCAGTTATTTAAAGCAGCATGATACTGCAGGAGACAGTGCTGTGACTTCGAAATGTAGCAAGGAACTGAGACAGTTTGTGACAAACCTGGTGAGCGCATTATGGCCTCGCTAACCCCTCACCCTGCGTCGTTGTGGAAACAATATCTTGGAACATCTGACAATGTGGTTCGTTGCTTTCAAAGAAGGTATGTCAAGATTGAAAATTGTCTCTTTGTCCCTTTGAGAAATCAATCTTGTTTTTTTTTGTGTAAGCGTTTTACAGTGTCCAGTCACCCAACTGTTGCCTTGAGGTCAGAAGGTCCATGTCGCAAAATGTGAGTGCAAGTTCTGTGCTGGTGTTTCATTCAGGGAGTTGGTGGCATACTGGTAACGACACTGGAAGAATAATTCAGAGGCCCAGGCCCAGGCCAGTGCCAATGCCCACATCCCATCAAAAACACTAAAGGAGGTTCAATCTTCTATAGGTAGACTTGGGTCCCTTTGCAACGATGGGAGATGAGCCCTCCCTACATCCACAGCTGGTTCACCAGTGTTGCAGTTAGTTTGCACCCCCAGGTGACTAAAGGGATCAAAGAGGGTGCGATGAAATCAAGAAAAGGCGATTAAGTTGGATTATCAGCTGTGACCATATTGAATGGTGGTGCAGGCTCAAAGGACTGAATGGCCTAGGCCTACTCCTGCTCCTAATTTTCATGTCGTCTTGGGGGCAGGCAATCAATCTTGGCCATGTCAGTGACGTCTGTCTCCAGAGCTTTGAGTTTTCCTGGTGTGTGAAGTGCCGTCAGTTTTCAATCAGCATTGCAAAAATAGTTTGACTTGGCAGTTACATCACTTTCATGTTTGGGATGGTTTTTGTTTCCAAATAGCTCTACGTATAACCTACAAGATGAGACAAGGTACAAACAATTCTGTCTGTGAGGCTGCATCTGGAATATTGTGTGTCTTTATGTGAAAGGAAGGGTTTACTTGCATTGGAGCTGGTACAGTGAATGTTGACTAGATTTGTCCCGGAGGTGAGGGTGTTGTTTTATGATAAGGGACTGAGTAAATTTGGGCCTTTGTCCTCTGGTATTCAGAAGAATGACAGGGGTAGGGTGATGGCCTGGTGGTATTATGGCCAGACTATTAATCTGCAAACCCAGGTAATATTCTGGGGATTACCTAGCTGGGGGGTGGTCACCAAAGGCTACTCTTTCATTAAACCAATGATTGATGGTTTAAGCTGAGGGTCACCAAATCTCAGGTGAGGGCAGAGGTTGAGGAGGAGAGTCCTTCATGGTAACCTCAGCCCATGCAGGAATTGAACCCAAGTACGTTGGCATTACTGTGCATTGCAAACAGATGTCCAGCCAACCGAGGTAGCTACCCCCTGGCTGGGGAACACAGCATGAAGACCGTTTCAGCACAAGGTCAATCATTCTGAACTGAGCTGAGAAATTGCTTCAATCAAATGATTGTGAATTCTTGGAATTCTGTAGCCCAGAGGACTGTGGATGCTCTGTGCTCCAGAGTTGATTATATTTAAGGTTGTGATTTCTTTTGGAAATCTAGGAACTATGGCAAAGTTGTAGCTAATGGTTGTATTGAATGGTTGAGTAGACATGATTGACTGACTGGTCTAATCGTATATCTCTAATTCATGTGAGGGTTGATGAGCTGCCATGTATGCAGTTTGTTGCCTTGTCAGAAACAGAATAGGAATTTTAATTTGTTTTCCTCCTCCCCTCTCCATGTCCTCCTTATGTTAATTGTCAGTCTGCTTCTACACATGTGCAGACGGTCTGTGTTGCGATAAACTGGGTTGATGAAGCCAGTCTAAGCAAGAAGACACAGTACTTGGACTAACCACATTGAGCCACCCACCCTCTTCATGCTAATTATATTAGCATTTTAAAAAAAAAACACATTATTTCTGTTTTAAATTGGAATTTAAAAGAACAGGCAGTGATGATGTCATGGAAGTGTATGTAATTCTCAGCCTGCAGGACAAGTTGGATGCTGAAAGGTGGTTTTCTTTGACTGGAGAGTCTGGGACAACGGTTCTGGTCTTGGACAGGGAACTGGGCGTTTGAGGCTGAGTTGAATAGACCATTCTTGTAAAGTTGTGAATACTCAAAATTCTCTAACTCAGAGTAGTGGGTGCATAGTCAATAATTTGACCAACAAAACAAAAATTACCGGAGAAACTCAGGTGTAGCAGCATTTATAGAGAGAGAAAGCAGAGTTAACATTTTGAGTCCAGTGACCCTCCTTTTAGAACTGACGGTGGCTAGGAAAAGGTATAGAGAGAAAGGTGAAGAGATGTTGCAGTTTGCCACCTTTTCGCTCCTCTCTGTGACAGGACTTCCATTCTACTCCTCACTCCTTCCCTTGTCCCCCCCACTGGCCCCAACACACTCTCTGTTTCTGCAGCAATTTCTGTTTCTCTTTCAGATTTCTGGCATCTGTAGTTCTTAATAATTTGAGCAGTGTGGGGATAAATTAGAAAAATTGAGTTGAGATAGCAGATCAGTCATAATGCTACAGATTAGCACAACTGGTTCAATGATCTTATAACCTATTTCATAAACAAAATCAAAGTGCTGGAGAAGCTCTTGAAATGATCGCACATAAATGCAGATGCTGGAAATCTGGACAAAAACACAATGCTGGAGAAACACAGGTCCAGCAGCATCTGTGGAGAGAAAAACAGTTAACATTTTGAGTCTGTGACCCTTCGTCAGTCCTTTGCCTGCACACTCTGTTTTTGCTGGAGAAACTCAGAGGGTTTAGCGCAATCAGTGGGTAGCGAAACAAGGATTTCAGTTAAATATCAGAGATAACAAGGTGTGGAGCTGGATGAACACAGCAGGCCAAGCAGCATCATAGGAGCAGGAAAGCTTGACGTTTCGGGCCTAGACCCTTCATCAGCTGTGTTCATCCAGCTCCACACCTTGTTATCTCTGATTCTCAAGCATCTGCAGTACCTATTATCTCTGATTTCAATTAAATGACTTCTTGAGAACCAGCCTATTTCTTATGTTTCTAGTAACTCAAAAGGCAAATAAGCATTCATTTTTGGTTCAGATTACAAACTAACCGAAGAACATTTAGCTCAATGCACTTTTTTTGTTCCTAGGTGTTGTCAGAATTTGGTTTGACCATTGTTAATCATCTTGAGGGCGCAGTGTATCAACCACAAAATCTGTGGTTGGAGTCATATGAGTAAGGGTGAAATGTAGGAATAATTCCATTTTTTACGGTGCCCTTTAAAACCTCAAACTAATTTACAGACAATGATACACTTGTAATATAGCCAAGAATTACTTTATAAATAAAGCATAGTCAGTGTTAAGTGTACAGAATGGTCTTCTGTGGATTTGAGTCCAATAATGAAAAATTGCTGCAAAGGTACTACCTTTCTATGACAAGATCTTCTACTGAGGTCAAATATTTCCCCCTCCTGGTGCATTTAGAAGCTCCCAAAGCATTGTTTTGAAGAATAAGAGAGATGGGGCATTGTCTGTTGGTGACCAGGCCAATATTTATTCCTCCTTCAACTTTACTGAAAACAGGGGATCTATCTGATCCATATCACGCTGCTGATTTGTGGAGCTTTCTGTGTGCAAACTTCTGATTTCCCTCTTTGGGGAATTTTGGAATGTCCTGCAGTTGCGGAAGGTGCTGTAGCAATGCAGTTTCTTTGGAAAATGAAGAGATGACTGAGAGATGATCATTTTGATCTTTTGAGGTTGAGTTAAGTTTGATGTAGGAAAGACCTTCTTGCTTGTTGTAGAATGGGGAAACCAAATACAAGGTGGCCTTGAATAAATCCAAAAGGAAGGAAATTCTTCATCCATCAGTTGGTTACAATGTGGAGTTTAAGGGGAGTTGAGCATTAAAAGGGGGAAACCAAATAACTACGCTAGAGGGAGGAATGTTTCAATATGTTTAGCGAAGAAGATTTGAAATGTTTTTCCAGAAACATGCAAGTGGCATCAGCTTCAACCTGCAGGGCTGATTTTGTTTCTCCGGTCTCTGTGCTTTTTTCCAGATGTTGTCATTTTACGCTTAATGAGGAAAACTTTTCTGAGGTGTGTCTATCACCCCTATATGTACTACATGGCTTGCCCAGAAATAGGTGAGAGTCAGTGTCTTCATCTGACCTTAGAGTGGATTTATGCTGCCTGCTCTAAACCGTGCATAGAATTTTAGCATAGAATCCCTACAGTGTGGAAACAGGCCCTTTGGCCCAACAAGTCCACAATGACCTTCAGGGCATCCCACCCAGACCCATCCCCCTAATCTGCACATCCCTGAACACTACAGGCAATTTAGCATGGCCAGTCCACCCTAACCTGCACATCTTTGCTCCGGTTTCCTACCACAGTCCACCCGGAGGAAACCCGCGCAGACGTGGGGAGAATGTGCAAACTCCACACAGAATGTCACCAGAGGGTGGAATCGAACCCGGGTCCCTGGCGCTGTGAGGCAGCAGTGCTAACCACTGAGCCACGGTGCAGCTTTATTGCACACGGTTTCTCACCTTCCCTCTTTTTCATTGCATTTGTTTTGGCAGTTGCCAACTTAGAATTTGGCACCTTGCTGTTCTCTTAACTGTCTCCTTTAAGGGGCTCTAGCTCAGGGTACTGTTTCTCGCTGCTAACAAGGGAAGCATCATTGAAATAAATAAGAACACCACCGAGGAGCAAATGATAGCAGCTGGCAATATTTGTTGTAATTGAAATGTATTACAATTTTGAATGAGAGGCCTTTCAGCCCCTGGAAACCCTGTGCCATCCAGTATGATCATGGCTGATGTGAGTTAACTTCATTTCTAAGCCACATCAGCCACCCCTGAGCTCATGAGAGAGTGACATTCTGATGTGTGCTGTGAACCTGGGATTAGTGCATTTCAGGAAACCGTTGACAGGTTTGGAACTTTTGACTGTTTAAAGCTAATGATCGATATTTATGGTTTGAGCAAATGGCAGAATGAGTGGGTAGGGGCAAACGCAGAGTGTGCAGTTAGAGTGCAACCAGGGACATGGACGGTCAGGCAGGAGTTAATCACACACCGGGTAGAAGAATCTGGAATATTCTTCTTTGTGTCTCTGCCTCTCTGTCTCTCACTGTCTCTCTCTCTCGCTTGCGCTCTCTCTCTCTGTCTTGCTTTTTGTCTGTGCCGCTGTGTCTCTCTCTCTGTCTCTCTCTCTCTCTGTCTCTCTCCCTCGTTCTCTGTCTGACCCTCTGTCAGTCTGTGCCCCTCTCTCTCGCATTCTCTCTGTGCCCCTGTCTCTTGCACTCTGCTTTTATTTTTACAAAAAAGTATTCTTGCAGCTGGAGGAGGTCAGTTGACAATTGAAAAATTGAGACTGGTAGCAAATTTTTGTACGAAAACCTCAGTTTTATGGAACAAAGACTGTTGGATAGACTTGACTTGCAGATTAGCCACGGTTTGATTGCGTAGCAAATAGACTCGAAGACCGAAGTAGCTTCCGCCTGCTCCAATGAACATTGGAATTAAAGATAGTTTCACTTCAAGCTTTCTGTTTAAGTGTGCACGTAGCTAAATCTAATAGCACAAAGGAAGCGCATTTGTCTCTTTGTCGACGACTCTGGAATTCCTGTCTTGGGTGCAGCATGAACTTAGAGAAATGAGTAGGGCTCTGAGGCTGAATAAAATTGTGTGGTCTGCCCTTGATTCTCAGTTAACTTAATCCTTTCCTTTTTTGTTGGCTTGCAAAACACTTCTAATTGGATTTATTTTTAAACTGGTAAACAAATGTTTTGATGGTCAAATCATCTCTGTTTCCACAGAGATCTGGAGTTTGCTTCAACGTTGCTGGTCAACAGTGTTCAGCACATGGATGGCATATCCAAGTAAACAGACTCAAACTTCTTAACTCAAGAATAAGAGGGCAAAACTGTCAAGCAACAGAGTTTTGGAAAGGAAACTGTAGATCTAACTCAGCTTCTGAAAGAAGTAGCATTTCTTTATCCTGTCCAGTTGCTGTTGGCACTTGGCTAGTTTCTTTGGTTGTCAAAAGGTTTTAGTCTGTGGTATTCTCCTCAAATACCTCAATGGCAGGTGCTTGCATTGGGCTGGCCTTGTTCCACTTTCTCCTTTATCCTCCCTTTTTAAAATACAAGAAAGAAGGAAATTCTCTAGTTTCTTTCCGGCCACTTGGGGTTAGGATGTGTATGAACCTCCCACGTTGGATTTTCAGTGATATGCTGGTGAATGCTAGGAACCAAAGGTTGATCTTTCAAGTATAGGCCTTGACAGTTGGCTTACATTGGTCAACAGAGCAATCATGTGCTCCTATTTTGTATCGTAATCATTACAGAGAAGCAGAATTGACTAGCTCTTGCCAAAATGTTGCTCTTCATTCCTTTCTGCCTCCTTTTTTGCTGCAGTTGTTACTCTGTTTTGTCTCTGTCTCACCTCCTTATTCAACCTGTGTGTCACCCCGTTGCTTTCTTCTGCTGCTTCTTTGTTTTCTTCTCCTCGTCTTGCTGTCCTTACAGTGTCTCACTCTCGAACTCTCTCGTGCACTCTCACATTCACCCGCCCATTCTGTTTTCACTTTGTCAGCTATAGCTAAGTTGGTGGCACACTCTCCTTAAGTTAGAAAGTTGTGGGTTCAACTCCCACTCCAGGACTTGAGCACAAAAATCAAGGATGCAGTACTGAGTGAGTGTTGCGCTGTCAAAGGTTCCAACTTTTAGTTAGGAAGTTAAGCCAAGTCCCATCCGCCCTCATTAACGTAAATGTGAAAGAACCCAACACCACTACTTTTAAGAAGAATGTAGGCTTCCTTTCTTAAATCCTCGTCAATATTTATCCTTCCATCAACACTTGAGAAACAGATGGTCTTGTCTCTGCTACCACATTACCGTATTTTTTGATATTCATACATTGGATGTGGGGCATCACTGGCTAGACCAGGGTTAATTGCCCATTCCTGGTTGACCTTGATGTTAGTTAATGTGTTTGGTTGCGGCAAACTGCTGTGAGCAAATTAGCTGTCATATTCCCTACAGTACAACAGTGACTGTATAACAGTGCTTCATTGGCTGTAAAGTACCTTGAGGTGTTGGGTGTTAAGACCTTTAAGGAGCAGAAGTAGGCCATTTCGCCCATACAGCCTCAATGGGATTGTCAGATCTGAGCATCCTCAACTCCACTTTCTTGCCTTTTCCCCATTAGACTTGATTCCCTTCTTGATCAACAATCTGTTGCACATCTGCCTTGAACATGCTTAAAGACATTGAACATACTTGACAGCCCCTGCCAAAAAATAATTTTGCATGCTGTTTACTTTCTGAGAAAAGAAATTCTTCCACCTCTATGTCAAACGGAAAACCCCTTTATTCTGAGATGATGCCTTATATAGACTCTGCAATAAAGGGAAACGACCCTCCTCGTCCACCTTGCCAAGCTGCTAGGGTGATTGTGATGGTGCTCCTTGTCAAGGTGGTCACGAAAGGCACTGCATAAATGTATTTCATGGTGTTTACACTCCTTTCTCAATCCCATTTATTAGTATTCTTGCTCTCCTATCAGTGTCACACTCTCGGACATCTTCTGCATGTACTTTATATGGCACCATTCATGATCTCGACCATTTCCAAAGCGCTGCACAGCAAATCAAGTAGTTTTGGAGTGCAGCTGTTGTCGTATTGTAGGAAGTGAAGTTCCCAGTTTGCATGAAGCGAACGCTGACAAACAAAGTGTGATGCTGGCCAGAGCTGCTTTTCTAATGTTGGTTGAGGAATGAATATTGACCTGGACCCTGAGGCGACCTCTGCTCCTCTTCCAAGATACTGCCTGCTGAAACTTTTACATCTGAGGCTGTACAGGACGTTGGTTAGGCCACATTTGGAACATTGTGTTCAATTCTGGTCCCCCTGGTGCAGGAAAAATGTTGTTAAACTACCAAGGGTTCAGAAAAGATTCACAAGGATGTTGTCAGAGTTGGAGGGTTTGAGCTATAGGGAAAGAGCTATAGGCTCGGGCTATATTCCCTGGAGTGTCGAAGACTGAGGGGTGACCTTATAGAAGCTTATAAAATCATGAGGGGCGTGGATAGGGTCAATAGTCAAGGTCTTTTTTGCCAGGGTAGGGGAGTCCAAAACTAGAGGGCGTAGGTTTAAGATGGGGGGGGGGGGGGGCCGCGAAAGATTTAAAAGGGACCTAAAGAGCAACTTTTCCACACAGGGTAGCTCATGTATGGAATGAGCTGCCAAGAAAGTGGAGGAGGCTGAGACAATTGCAGCATTTAAAAGGCATCTGGATTGGTTATATGAATTGGAAAGGTTTGGAGGGATATGGGCCAAATGCTGGAAAATTAGACTATGTTAATTTTGGATAAGTGGTCGGCATGGATGAGTTGGACCAAAGTGTCTGTTTCTGTGCTGTATATCTCTATGACTTTGAGAGCAGGTGGGATCTGGGAATAGCGTCTTCTGTCACAGATGGTGTCCTTTTTTATTGTCTGGATTGTGACTGTAAGTGCTGAGAGAACTTGGGGATAACTCTCTGAGCAGGCGAAAAATAGGTCTGTGAAACCAGCTAAAGAAGACATTCCTAGATAACAGAAATGCCCCTTCCTTAGCCACCTCCAATGGGAAGTTGGCTGGTCTCCACTCCACAAGTATTAAAGACATGTTGCTCTTTGTTTCGCTGTACGAAAATACCCTGAAGTGAGCACAAGTAGAGTTGTCTTCAATTTCACTGATAACACCTAGATCTTTATTCCTGGAAAAGTCTTGAGCAGATAATTTGGAAACAAGTCTTGTGGCCAGACACAGCCTGAGCAAAGGGAGTTAATTATTGTATCTGTTGTTGCAGATGCTGTATTTATTCCATGTCAGCATAATCTTTTTGGATATTAAGTTGTTTAATTTATGGCCAAAATGTACACCAGGGAGGGGCTAGATGGAAAAATGGAGCATGAACTATTTGTGATAATTATCCTTACTGCATTTGGGTTTTGCTGCATCAAATGAACTGCTTATCTTTATATTGTCACCATTAACAGAGTGGTAAACCAGTCCACCGGCAGCTTCACAACAGTAATTGCTAAGAAAAAAGTTGATTCCAAACCACAGAACATATCAGGTAATCAAAAAGCTTGATCAGAGAGCTAGGTTTTATAGAGTGTCTTTGAGGAAGGGGGAGAGAGAGTGAGAGAAAATCTGGACCTTGGGATTTAGGCACTTGAAGGTACATGATTGTCAAAATGGAGTGACGTAAGTTGGGGTTTGCAAAGCGAGACAAAAGTCTTTGAAGATTATAGGTTGCAGCAGGTTGTGGAGGCAGAAAAGGGGCAAAGCTGAAAATCAAAACTGGTCACTGGACCAGCGTTAACTCTGTTTTCTCCCTCGACAGATGCTGCCAGGCCTGCCGAGGTTTTTCCGCAGTTTTTGTGTGTTTCAGATTTCCAGCATGTGCATTTCTTTGTTTTGTTATAGTTAAGTTGCACTTTTTTTTATCTCCAAGTAATTTGAACAATGATTTTTGCATTAGTTTTGGAATGCTGAGTTGAGAACTGTCAGGTTGGAGACCCAGCGTAATCGAAAGGCTGGGGGTGGTTAACACTTTTTGAGTCTCTGATGGCAGTCTTGACAGGCTAATTATGTTCTCTCATGCGATATATGCAGTACCTTTTGATCTGTGCACAGCAGTCAGTGCACTGGAGGCAGGAGCATTTGCTAAGATGCCATGAAAGGCATGTCTTTGCACAGTTGAAGGTTGGAGTTCAATCACTTGATCTGACTGTCATTAACTGCGATTGATGTGTAACTACTCATTTTGTTTAACGTGAGCTGACTGCTGTTTCTGGCACTTAATGCTGAAATTCTTTATTAGTTATTCAACTAATTCTACTCAACTACTCTATGAGGAGGAACTTGAAGGATTGTTATAAGTGTAAACAACATACCTTTAGCTGAATAGCCATCATCAATGCTGTATCATGCTCCAAAGATAGCTTTTTTTCATGGAATTACCTCTGTGATGAACAATAATTGATATTTGCTGGGAGTAAAATGATTGAGAAAGAGAACAGAAGAAAATTTTTACTTTTAAAAACTCTTCTCAAGTTTGTATGTACAACCAATGCGGTCTTCATATAAGGTATTGAACTGTGGATTCAAGCTTTTACTATTTTCTTCAAAAAGCAGAAAAGTAAGCATAAAAAATGTAATTAAGCTAGTTTGGCGGTGAAACTTGGTGCTGCAAGGAGTATTTGAAGCAACTAGTTAAGATGTGGGGCAGCCAGTGGATATTTTTGTCAGTGGGGCAGCACGGTGGCTCAGTGGTTAGCACTGCTGCTTCACAGCATCGGGTCCTGTGCTCGATTCTAGTCTCCAGTGACTATCTGTGTGGAATTTGCACATTCTCTGTGTGTCTGCGTACGTGTCCTCCGGGCTCCAGTTCCCTCCCATAGTCCAAAGATATGCAAGTTTGGGTAGATAGTCCATGGGAAATTGCCCGCAGTGTCCAAGGATGTGCAGGTTAGATGGATTAGCTATGGTAACTGCAGGGTTACAGGGATAGGTTAGGAGGGTGGGTCTGGGCGGGATGCTGTTCGGAGGGTCAGTGTGGACTGAGGCCAAATGGCCTGCTTCCATAGTGTTAGGGATTCTATGATTTCTGTGATACATTTAAGTGGAAGCTAGATGCTTGCCACAGGGTGAAAAGAATTGAAGAATCGGCTCATGGACCTTGATTAAAGAAACATAAGCACGAACTGAATAACATGTTTCTGTGCTAGAAATACCTGTATTAAAGATTGATATGAGAAGAAGGTTAGAATTGAATTATTTGTTTGGAGATGGTTCTGGCTTTTAACTTAACTGCTTTCCATCTTGCTTCCTGGTGAAGGTGGAAACTTTGAAAGAGAAACCAGAAGCGCACAGCTGATCCCAAGTCAGAGCAACAACTGTGATCTCTCTCTCTTTCTCCGTTTTCTATTTTCTTTTAGCTACTCATCCGAATGAGTCTCGCTGAAATAATGCCAGATTATGGTGAGGGCTGTTGCTAAGCTGCACCTCATTGTTGCTATGTCAATGACGTTTATTTAGCATGTTATTTGAATCACCTTCTTGTACATTTTTCAGGGCTGTGATTTCAAGCCCTAGTTTCCTAACATCTTGTTCCCTTTAAATGCATACATACATCTGAGGAAGAAAGGAGTAGATGATTATTGGAGGTTTAGATGAAGAAAGATAGTATTAATACTCGACTAAACACAGCATGGACTGGTAGGGCTGAATGGCCTGTTTCCGTGCAGGTAGCCTACACTTTGTGTTGCAACCCCTGGTGTTTATGTTAAATGGTTAATTTACTTCTAATTTTTTCTTGAATATTGGGATGAATTATTCTGCTGATTGAGCAAAACTATGTTCTGTTGAGACTGCAAAACATATGAAAATGACTGACAAGGAATGACTTGCTGCATCAGAGCAGTCCATTATTCAAGATGCCTACGCTTCCTGTTTCCGCCCACACCATGTCATCTGTGGGAGGCAAAAGTTGTGGGGGGAGGGGTTCAGTGGGAATAGCATCAATAGGAGATGTAGTTACCTAAAACTGCTGTCTGATCCCTTCATATCAGAAGCCAAAAGAACCCCTGCTCTATCAACAAACCAATTCATGATGCCGTTCAGAGAGGTTGGTATGTTGCCTGCAAGCCACTTGGCAAGACCAGTGTCTGAGAGGCGGAATTCAGTGAATGGGTTTGAGTAGGATTGATAGATTTGATACTTCCATTTCAAGATCCCACATAAGTTGAATTTCACATCAGTCATCCATTCCCCACCATCAATTGCCCAAACCCTGTACCCCCCAACCACACCCATCTTGAACCAACCACCAGTCTCTTGTGTGTTTCATGGAATCTATGCAGCATGCAGCAGCAATTCCAAAAAGATGGTCTGTGGTAACTTTAGCTTGCATGTGAGCCCTTTGAGTCTGCTCCGCCATTCAATAAGATCACAGTTGATCTAATTGCAACCTTAAGTCCCAATTCCTGTCTTTCCCAATAACCTTTCAACCCCTTACTTAACAAGAATCTATTGAGCCCTGGCTTAAATATGTGCAAAGATTCTGTCTCCTGTATCTTTCTTGAATAGTCTTCCTGAGACTTGGCAGCTGACAACATTTCTTCAGTGTAATTTTTCTTGGCCTAATCTTGTTGCAAGTTGCTGCATACAGATGCTGAGCTGGTAATCCGAGGGTTAAAGGACACAAAGCTGATGCTGGCACTTTGCTGAATTATAGAGGATTTCTTTGGTAGCATTAGTTGGACAATGACAGCTGTGAGTCGTCTTCTGTTACGTTGGGCGTGTCCATTCTCTCTTGTTTGAGCCTCTTGGTCAGCAGTGGTGTTTCTACATGGATAAACTGTTCCAGGAGACTGCCTGTTTGCCATAGAGGTGAGATAGAGCGGGCAACAACAACTCAATGTAAGTTTTGTGAAGATTAAATTGGCCTTGTTCTCCGTTGTCACCTTGTGGTCACTGCAAGTTCAACTTCTGAGTTGAGAGACATCAGCATGTGTGTCTCTTGAATCTGCGCGATCTGGATATTGATCCTTTGCTCTTCGTGGGGCATTGCTTCTGCTACAATGCCGACATTACAGTTCAAAACTCAGCCTTTGGGGTTCAACATGGCAGAGATGGCTGTTTCCAGACTTGTCCATCCTGGAGCAAGGCCTCGTGCTGTCCTGCTGCCAGTCAGCCTGGAGTTGTGGATCTACGTCCAAAAGATTAAAAACATGCAAAAGAAAAGGTAAAACTTTTTTTTTCCCCCCAAATTTAAAAAAAATACACATTCAAGTTAATGTCTATCGGTATATATCTATGGAAAGTTATCACTTTAACCTGAACTTTGCAGCAACGAATATCTATGGAATGAATAAGGTTTTCAATGGGTTAAATCATTAGTTGTGATTTTTCACAAGCTGATGCCAAGTGTCACCAGTAATATTAGGAATTGAGTTAACTTCCCACTTTATTTCCTTCCTTCTCCACCCCGCCCCCCCCCCCCGCCTCTCTCTCTCTCTTTCTCCCCCCCCCCGCCATGCATATGTATGTGCTGCTGAGAAATCTAGATCGGGTCTACTGTTTGTCACGTACATAACATTAAGTTTGCAAAGAGCTGGAAGTGCAGTTGGATGCTATGTTCATGTTGAGAAGTTTGTAATTGCCGGGGGCAAGGCAGCATGAGGGAGTTCAATGGAGTTCAATCCTCTTTTTATTTGCTTACGCAACATATCTTTTGAAGAAGCGAACTCGTGTTCATTTATTCAGAAAGCACGAAAACAGCCCGATCTTTTGGCTGTGGCACCACATAGGGTGTTAGCAATGATTTTGTTTCTTCAATTTCCCACTCAATTAAGCGGAAAATCCAAGCTGACATTCCCAAGTATGGTCCTAAGGGAGTGCTGTGCTGTCAGATGGGCTCTCTTTCAGGTGAAACAATGAACTGAGGGGCCGTCCATGTTGCTGAGAAGACAGGCAGGTTCTCCCTGGGATTCTACCTGATTTCAAACCAATTGGTCACTCGCGTTACAATGTACAGGAACTTAATGAGTGCAAATTGACTGCTGCATTTCCACAGTGTGTTCATTGCAAACAAATGCTTAATTTGCTGTAAACTCTTTGGGCCATCCTGAGGCTACTTGAAAGTGCAAGGTGTTCCTTTTCATGAAAGTGTAAAAATCTGAAATTATGTTTGAAGTAAGTACCGAAGGAACACTTAACATATACCTATCTAAAATTCCCCAGCCTATGGATACAGCCAACGTATGATGAGATATGTTATCCATTTAAATTTATCCTAGTTGCTATTGTTGCACTTCAAGCCTGAAGTGAGTTAGTGTGGATTAGGATTTCCGGCTTTCCTTCCTAACCAGAAGAATTTTGTGAGCACCATTTAGAAATGGCGCCAGTAACTGCTGCTCACTGCATTTTTGGCAGGGACCCACCACTGCCACCATGTTGCGTTTGGGTTCCATCAAGTTCAAAGTGATGGAGTACGGAATAGGATATCTACCATTCTGTTCTAACTGCAAGCATTTTGTTCAGTGAAGAGCTTGAAATTTATTGCAGTTCAGCAAGTATTTACAGGTTACATGAATATGACCTACATTGTTGCAGAGACTTTGAGGAGCACAACCGCACTAGGTCTGTCTCCTATGAGCTTCTTCCTAACCCGGACCAAGTCCTCGTGACATTATTGTGGGTTGTCTTTAGTTCCATCTTAAAGAAGTTGCAGGCAACTCCAACCAGAAAGTTATAAATGAATTTGCCCAGATATCCCACAATACCAAAGTGGTCAAATTAATATGGACAGAAGCCAGTACCAAAGCAAAATGCTCCCAACTTTATTAGGAACAAAGGTACAATAATCTTTAATACTAAACTTATCTTTAATACTAAACTTATCTTTAATACTATTTGGCCCCTTAAGCTTACAATACGTTGAGTCTTTAGTAGATTTACACAGTTGCTCCCTCTCTGGTTCTGTCTCTGAGTCTGCCAGGCTACGTTCTTCCTCTCTCTCTGGATGGTTAGCTGGCCTCTGCCTCTTGCCGTGCTGATCTCCTCAGAAGGCCTCAGATGATTCCAAGAGCAGCTCCAACAGAGAAAGTTGGAGGTGAACCCTGCTTTTATATATTTTATATGGTTTTCTGGAACTTCCTATGGTTCTGACCAATCAGGGAGACATACTTAATAAGCATGGGGCTGGATGAACACAGCAGGTCAAGCAGCATCATAGGAGCAGGAAAACTTGACGTTTCGGGCCTAAACCCTTCATCAGAAAAAAAAAAAAAAATACTTAATAGTTTGAATTAAGAGTCAACCATTTAGATGTTAGTTTCTTGTGTAGCAGGACCCGGTGCCTTTCTGTCTGGGCTCTCTGTTTAGTGGAAAAGTTGTTGGGTATGTCTGTCCAGGATAACTGTTGCTTTTTACATTATGCCAATATCATTAGCACTTGGCTGCTGTGCTTGCAGTGTGTCTGGGGTGTGGATTTTGATTTCAGAGTTTCACTTGGCCAGTGTACCCAGCATCACTTGCTGTTTGGTCAAGTTCGCAATCTATCTGTGTGTTTTAACAGCCATGAGACTGCTCAGCGATCTAACTGCACGCAAACAAATATTAATCCTTTCAGACCCACGTACAGCAGTGGTGTCCTGCAGCCCAAATAGTCCCACTTTAGGGACTTTGACATTTCTGTGGTAAATCATCACATGGCACTAACTGCAGGACCTGATTGTAAAGATGTACTGATAAGCTGAAACATAGATACAAGTTAACATGTTGTGTTGCAGTAAATAAACAGGTATAAAAGAGTGAGCAATTTCAGGTCAATATTCTTTAACGCACGGACTATTGTAGGAAAAGAAAAACAAGTTTTTTTTTTTGCATTTACAGGAGATGGGCATCGCTGGCTGGTCCAGCATTTATCACTCAACCTTAACTGATGGTTATTTGCCACCTTAAACTGCTGTAGTCCATCGGGTGAATGCCCAAAGTGCTGTTAATGATTGAGTGCAGGGTTTTGACCCAGTGATGGTGAAGTAACAGGAATATTGTTTCAAATCAGGATGGTGTGTGTCTTTGAGGGGAACTTGCAGGTGATGTTTCTTTCATGTTTCTGGAGCAGTTCAGCTTCTGTTCAGTGGTAATCCCCAGGATGTTGACAGTGTAAGAATCTGCAATGGCAATGCCATTGAACAGCCAAGGTTTAGATTAGCTCGTTGGATCATGTCATTGCCTGGCACTTGTTTGGCATGAATGTCACTGGCCACTTTTCAGTTCAAGCCTGAATATTGCCCCAGACAGGTTGTATTTAGACGTGGACTACTTCAGTCTCTAAGGAGTTGCAAATGGTGCTGAATGTTGTTCAATCATTGGTAAATATCCCGACCTTAGACCTTAATGATGGATGGAAGGTCATTGATGAAGTCGCTAAGGGTGTTTGGGCCTAGGGCATTACTCTGAGAAAGTCCTGCAAAGATGTCATTTGGGTATGACTAACCTCCAACAATCATAGCCATCTTCTTTTGTGCAAGGGTGTGATTCTAACTAGCAGGGAGTTTTACCCCTGCTTCCCATTGACTCTGAGCTCCTTGATGCCATACTTGGTCAAATTCTGCCTTGTTAAGGATAGTCACTTTCCTTTCTCCTCTGGAGCTCAATTCCTTTTTGCACGTTTGTACAAGTCAACATATGGGCTTAAGTTAGGCCATTGCCACGGACAGGGATGGCACCTGGAAATAGGCAATGAAGTTTGGTGTAGAGATCAAAAGCAATGCTTTCAGTCTTTCCAATATTGTATTGGAGGAAGTGCTTGTTGTCCAGTAATGACTTCTGTGCAAGTACAGAGATGGGGAATGTGTGGAGCAGGAGAAAGACAGAACAAAAGAAGAGATCTGTGACATACATACAGGATGTATGAACTGACAAGTGCTGGTCTTGGTGTATGGCAAAAGGCAATCTGATGGCTTGAACAAGCACATACAAAGGAGATGAACTCCAGAGGAGAAATGAGAGTTTCTGCCCTTAATGTTAAGGCGGGATTTGACGAAGTATGGCATCAAGGAGTCCAGGGCAAGTGGGGAAACAGAAGATAGGTTTGGAGGAGATATATTGAAAACAAAGTCACTTAACATGAGCACTTGTCTCTCAAAAACAGTGGTCATGATCAGCCCTTAATGAGCTCTGTATAGAAGGTTGCAAAACGTTTATTCAAATGATGTGATGCTGTTGTGTGAGCTTACATTGGAACGTCAGGAGATCAAGGGCAAAGAGGAGTGGAAGTGGATTGGAGAACTAAAATACCAAATGATTGATTGTTCAGGGGCACATTGAAGGCAAGTGCCCAGCCAAATGATCAGTCAATCTGTTAGTCCATTAAGGAGAAGAATGTAATTTTGAGCAGCAAACACCATGTTGCAAAGCCGCCTACCTGGTTGTACTTATAGTCTTTTATGTTTGAACCATAGTAGCTACTTGCCAATAACTGGCTTCTTCCAAGCACAGCCTCAGGATTCATTT
The DNA here is from genome assembly GCA_024137785.1 of Ginglymostoma cirratum. Taxonomy (NCBI): domain Eukaryota; kingdom Metazoa; phylum Chordata; class Chondrichthyes; order Orectolobiformes; family Ginglymostomatidae; genus Ginglymostoma; species Ginglymostoma cirratum. The sequence goes on from JAHRHZ010000036.1 coordinate 1,696,357, forward strand.
ACACTTCCAATTGTTTTCTTGCTGAGTCTTTGCATGGAGCCAAGTTTTAAGGAAAATCTTGGAAATCCTGGAGGTGCACTCTGCGGATTTCTGTGGTGATATGAGCTTCTCAGTGTGCTCCTTAACTTGGTGCAATTAAACAACTTTCTTTTGTCATTTCAACTTGTTTGCAGCCAACTTTTATTCATTCACATACGACTTGTATTCTTGGTGCATTTCTGACAGGGTCCTGAGGCAATTCTGCAGTCAAACTTCCCAACCTCCTCATATGACATGTAAAACAAGCTCTCTTAAATGTTGAAAATAGTTTTGGGGTTATGATTAACTCTTTGCAACCAAAGTGCACACTTTTAAATTTTGATAACTAAAATATTTTTGAGCATGTGAGGCTATAATCTTCAAAAATTGTGTTATTGGCCTCTGCCCAGTTACTAATTATTTCCTTCTTGAGTGCTGTGTGTGCTTTTATCATGAGATTTTTACAAGGCAAATCGCTTTATGACACTAGACGAGAAGAACGGTCTACTCAAAGCCAAGAATGCAGACTGAAAATTTACCTGAGACTGTTTCGGGAAATGAGTGAGCCCTCCAGCTAGTCAGAAGACTGTCTCAGGAGAGGCTGTGGTCTGGTGGTAGTAATTCCTTGCCTCCCTAGTTCTGAGGAACGTTCACCGGACCCGAAATGTTAACTCTGATTTTTTTTTCTTCACAGATGATGCCTTATCTGCTGAGCTTTTCCAGCAACTTCTGTTTTTGTCTCTGGAACTACAGTCCAGCGATTAGTACTCACAGCCCCTCCAAGGATTGGAGGTGACAGTGGATTTTTCAAGATGGTGGCCACAGCAAGGTGACATCTCGGAGAAAGGCAGCCGGAGCAGGACCCTCAACGAAGCGGTGGCCTGGTCTGGCAACAGAGCCAGGGACTGCTGGTTGTAGTGGGTCCAGAGTGGGGACTCCTGGCACTGGCAGGGCAGTGGCTGCAGTATGGCGTGCCCAGAGCTGGGACACCTGGTATCACTGAGGCGGCAGCACTGCCAGGGACCCCTGGTTGTGGGGCGAGTGTGGATTCGTCACGGGACCTGGCATCGGTTAATCTTTTATCCTTTTTATTCTTAACCTGTTTAAAATGGCACCAGATTGTGGCAACTGTTGTAGCTATTCACCATATTATTCACTGTAAAATTCACTGCAAGTGACAATAAGTAAGTAATCCATTGAATCTGTGACCCAGGTTTGAATCCTGCCTTGGCAGATGGTGGAATTTGAGGTCCATAAAAATCTGGAAATAAGAGCCTAGTGACGGCCATTGCTGATTAGTCAGAAAAACGCATCACATTCACTAACGTCGTTCAGGGAAGGAAATCTGGGGTCCTTACTTAGTCTGGCCTGTGTGTGACTCCAGACCCACAGCAACGTGATCGACTCTTACCTGTCCCCGGGCCAATTAGGGATGGGCAACAAATGCTGGTCCAGCCAGTGAACCCTACATTGTCAATGAATGAACAATAAGCTGCTGGAAAGCAGCAGACCAATCAAATAAATTTTATAGTCATAAGTTTCTAAGCCGACCCTGGGCTCAAAATATTGTTTTTAATGCAAAATCATTAAAGTAGCACATTTTATCAATAATGTGAAATGTTTCCCAATAAATACATCTTTGGTATCTTGATATATGGGACAGACATGCAATTGAACACTTTTTAGATCATAGATCATAGATCATCAAATCGCTACAGTGTGGAAACAGGCTCTTCGGCGTAACGAGTCCACACCAACCCTCGGAGCATCCCACCCAGACCCGTCCCCCTATAACCCACCTAATCGACACATCCCTGGACACTGTGGGCAATCTAGCGCGGCCAATCCACCTAGCCTGCACGTCTTTGGATTGTGGGAAGAAACCGGAGCACCCGGAGGAAACCCACGCAGACACGAGGAGAACGTGCAAACTCCACACAGGACAGTTGCCCGAGGGTGGAATCAAACCCGGGACCCTGGCACTGAGAGGCCGCAGTGCTAAGCACTGAGCCACCGTGCCGCCCCTTTAACTTAATTTAACGTTTAACTTTAACAAATTTGGGATGTCCCAAAGTGCTTTCCAGCCAAAAACAAAAGCCCTTCTTAAAGTTTAGTCCTGTTTTGCATGTCGGCAGTCAACTTTCGCACAACAAGCTAGCACCAACAGCAATGAGAATAAGAACAGATTTGTTTCTCCTCAGTAATGGTGGTTCAAAATAGTGCCAGAGAAGGTTCCACACCCATTTGAGATGATTGTCAGGCTCTCGGTTTAATGTCCCTTTTGAAAGATGTCGTCTCTGACAGTGCAGCACTTCCTCAGTTGTTTTTTTTTGCTGGATTTCAGCCCAGATTCTGTGTCATATTCTCTGAACTGTGCCTTGAATCAACTTCCAACTCGGAGAAGAGTGTGATACCACTCTGGACAGCACCATTCATAATTTTTGGCTAAAAAATTGTACTTAGGTTTGATATTTTTCTGCAATAATATTGCCATTGTCTCCAGTTCCCAAAATTGCCATAATCTGATTGTGAATTGCATAGTTTCCCTCAGCAGTCCTTTAGTTGTACCAAGATTTCTGAATTGGTTTACTCGCACATGAATCGAAACCGTTAGTATATTATTTTTGTTATTTTTGCAACTTTATTGTAGTTATGAGATTCGAGCTAATCTCAAATGCCTGTTTTTCTCTATTTGGAGAGAGTGTCTAGCTCAGAGACATACCAGTGCTGATATAGAAACTTGGGGGAAAATGCTAGAGTCCATTATAAACGATTTAATAGCAGAGCATTTGAAAAATAGTGGCAGGATTGGACAGAATTGGCATGGATTTAAGAAAGAGCAGTTGTGCTTGACAAATCTACTGGAATTGTTTGAGGATGTAACCAACAAGAGTTGATGAAGGAGAGCCTGTGAACAAAGTGCCATGTCAGAGATTAGCATGAAAAATTGAAGTGAATGGATTAGGGGTAATGTATTGAGATGGATAGAAAATTGGTTAGCAGACAGGAAACAAAGAGCAGGAATAAATAGAGATAACAAGCATGGGGCTGGATGAACACAGCAGGTCAAGCAGCATCATA